>JAJJKE010000082.1:0-154494 GCA_022376655.1 Xylariomycetidae sp. FL0641
GGGCGAGCGTCGTTGTCGTCGTCGTCGTCGCGCAACGGCGTGACCGTACCGGTATTGCGCTACCTACAATATACGAGCGGTGACGAGGTCGCGTTGATATTGGACGCTGGAGTAGGTAGCATTCGGTGATCATGTGTGAGCTTCGGTTCCAACCGAGGCAAGATCTCCTCTGGAGGCCTAGACCCTTACATCCATCCATGATCATAGCCCTTCCATTGACGCTGTTGGAAACGCCGACCGCCGGTGTGTCGGACCGTTTCATGCCCGTCTGATGGGATTATTTGGCCAGGGGAAGACCCGGAGTCCGCACTTTCCTTATGGTTCAATGGGAGAGTGAGGTAAGCGGTGCAAGTGTCAAGCCAAGTTGCGGTCTGCCCCTCGTGCTCAGATTGGCTGTCTCTAACATGCCAACACGTACAATACAGCTTCAGTAAACCCGAGCTCACCGCCATGGAGATGACATCTTCATTGGTACACTTCAAGGGGCTTGTGGGTTCATGGGATTGATAGCTTGGTACGATCATTCGACTCTGGCAAGGAAAACCATGGTGCGCGTGGATACTTGTGAAGTGGTTCATTCTCGCTGTCAAGATGCCGAAGCCGTAGAACCAGTTGCAATACTTACTACCAGCCAACCTCTCACAGCAAGTGGGACTGGAAGCGAACATCGCTCCGGTGAGTCTCTCATTCGAAATTAGCCCAGTTACTGGTGATACTCGGTGCCTTGGGCGACGACGCGTAGTTTAATTCACGGAAAAAGGCAAACCTGCCTAATGCCACCGCCAATGCCGGACCAGATATGCGGCTCCGGCTCCGGCTGCCGCACCATGCTGCTAAGGAAGCCTCAGAACAGAAAATGCCAGACCACGCAGGGTATTCGGCCGGGCAAGGGAAACATGGAAAGAGAGAGTCAGAGGAATACCCGGTCAAGTAGTGAATGCAACAATGTCGGACCCCGGGTTCAAATGAAATAACTAAAACCATCAATTCCTGTCTGCCTGCTCATCTGCTTCGCGGTATGTCGTTACGCGAAAGGGGAATGCCGAGTCAAAGTGCCCATCAGCCATGATAACAAGAGTTGCGTTTTCCGTTGCCTTCCAAGATGACCCGCAACCTTGACATCACTTTCCTCGAACTGTCCTCAACTGACGCCAGCTCACCATCCACAGAATCACACTGGCTCGACAATCGCCGCGTGCCAGCCAGAACTCGAGAGGCTTGCTCGCACTAGTCAGGATCTCATTAGTTGGGGACGGTAGCTATGTACCTCACAAACCACTCGATCGAATCCTTGTCCAGTCCACGAACTGGGGCTGTCCGGTTACGAAGACTTCGGGTCTATCCATAAAGCTGGCGCCAATCCTGTCGCACTGGGACCAGTACTGGATGTCGATTGTTTCGTACCTGCTGCTGGTAAGGTAGATCGCGGAGTGTCCTCGGTTTCCGCTGTCACGCCATGGCCTACACTGGAGCCTTCACCGCCTGTTACGGACCGTGAGCTCTGTATCCTGGCCGCCTGGGCTTTGTATGTTGGGGAGACCAACTCTTCCGAGCCGAATGGCAATGGCCTTGGGGGCAAATCGCTGCTGTCGTGGTGATCGCTGCCACCGAGTTTCTCCAGCAACGCATCCGACTGCTGCTTCGCCAGTTTCTGGAGCTGCTCCGCGGGGTTCTTGTAAACGCGCAGGACGTTAGTCAGGTCACAAAGGCAGTCTGTTGGGTTCCACAGCTTTCCATGCACACATACCCATTCAGTCTGCGCAGGCACGCCCTCCGCGGCCGGCAGTGAAGGGTCGTCGTCGCCCTCATCAACACCAGGGCCACCACCACCCCAGAACTTGGGTCGCCGGATGGGCGCGGGTGTCACCGGCAGGCTCGGCCGCTCAACCGCACTCGGGAAGTCGGTAAGCTTTGCGCCTTGCCCTCGCCAGGCAATGTCATCCACGCCCCCGGGACTCGGCATCGCGATCACACCAGGCGACTTGAGGCTCCGAGAACGTCCATGCTTTTTCTGCACGGCATCCACGTACCGCTCAATCTCCGGATTGTCGTCCCACGCATTGGTGCGTGTGAACGTGGACCAAGGATCGGACGGTGTCACGCGGATGCTTGGGGTGGTGGGGGTGGCCGGCTCGCTCTTCTGTTCAGTCGTCGAGGTTCCTGTTGCAGAAGACTCAGCCGATGGTCGATGTGCAGTGATTTTAACACGTTTTTGCTCACTCGTAGGCGTAGGTGGACTTTGAGTGCCACCTTCGGGCTCTTTTCGAGGGGCCTCGTCGGCAAAAACACGGGACGGTGCAGGTCGGTTCGTCTCCCAAGGGAAAATAGCCTTGGGTGCATCATAGGGAGCAGCCGGGGTTTCCTTGGGGACCTCGTAGTACATATTCTTCGGAGGGGAAGGATAACGCTGCGGAGCAACGAACGGAGCAGAATCTCGGGACATCTGGTATATAGTAGCTGGGAAGTTCAGGGCCTCCGGCCTCGAGTCTTTCGGAGGGGCATGTCTATGAGCTGTCAGCAATTCATGTGACTTCCTTTTTCTTGGAAAACGACTGACCTCTGGGCATCCCAATCAGACATTGATGGCTGGAAAGGGGGCTTCTTCTGCTCCGGGGGGACCTGTTCTTGGCGAGGCTCAGCTGGAGGCTCCTCAACATTCCTGGGAGACGGTATTGGCGCAGGCTGCTGGGCGGTGGCTCCAGACTCATGCTTTGCGGGACTGCGGGCCTGGTCCTCATGGTATCCATGGTACTGAGGGTCCTGATCCTGTGGCTGTTGGCCGGAAGGTCCATCACTATAGGGCTTACTGCTTGTTCCGGAAAAGGCCGAGGGACCTAGACTAGGTGACTGCGTTTATCGTGAGCCACTGAGACGAGTACATACTCCCAAGCCAAGGGGTAGGCGAACTTACGGGTACTCGGTAATGTCTGTCATATACTGCCCACCATCTACCGATCATCTGGTCAAAGGGGGAGTTCGCGGCGCCTGCGTCTCGGCCTTGAAACCATGGTTTATTGGGGCCAATGAAATGAACCATATTGATACTGGACTGGAAGTGACGATAAGCCGGAATATACTGGTAGTGAGCGGACGGGGTGACGTTGTAGGTGAAGCTTAGCCGGTTGTAGTTGTTCTGGAAGTGCATGTTCAGGAGACCCTGGTCGGCACCGTCAAAGGAGATTCCGCGCTCTGCCATGGCCATCATGGCATAGTAGTCACCCAGGTTGGGTGTCAAGGCCATGACACCGGTATTGAACAGGTCCGGCCAACCAATGTCTGGAGCAGCGGAAAAGGCATGGGGCAGATCGAAGAGCTCGTCAGGGGCGCGGTAGGCGACGACGTCGGCGTCTATGTATACGATCTTGCGAAACTGCGTCTGCTTCCAAAGGTTGATCTTGGTGAAGGCAGAATGCAGGTCGGCTCGGTTCATCAGGTAGAGGTTGTCGGGATACTCGTTGCGAATTCGGGGGACTGGAATCACATAGTCAAAGAGAGACTGGCCGACAGGTTAGCCAGGCAGGCTTCGACAGCTGCGTTTTGACCATGGCCGAGGCTAGCTACCTTGAGCTGGGTTACGACATCGGCGGAAACGGTATCGAGGGTGACCAGGACGGCCAGCTTCCTGTTTGTCCCGGCGTCGCGCAGGGAGTGCGCCAGTACGAGGGCGCCTAGATCCAAGCGTTAGAGGTGAAGGTAGAGGCAATTGGAAGCGAGAGGCTTGCCAGGTAGATAAGTGTCGCTCAGGAGCAGCTGAGAGAAGCAGGTGGTCAGAGGAGAGGGTAGTAGGAAGATTCGGTTGTTGACAAACCGTGGCATAGACATCCCCCTCCTCTCCGGCCGGCACAGCCATGGTGCGCAAGGAATGACGGCGAAGCTACTTCCCGTTGAAGTTTGAGACGGGCGCGTGGTCGAGAACAGAAACAGAGGATGCGGACAAGCGTAAGCAATAGCAATGGAGGGTAGAGTGAGTGAGTGGTGGTGCGAGTGGTGGTGCGAGTGGGAGCGCAGAGTGCAAAGTGCCGATTGCAGCGAACGAGACGCGGACGGCGAGGTTGGAGGGAATTGGTTGAAGGAAGAAGCTACCCTGGGTGCATGAGTGTAAGTGAGGTGGGAGGATGCGATGCAGGTGTTGGTGTGATCATATATTTGGTTGGTGCAAGCTTGGGTTGGGGGGAGCTCTTTTTTTTTTTCTTCCCTGCGCCTGGGCCGAATCTTGACGGCACAGGAAGGAGCAATGAAGTGCGTACCTTAGGTACTTAACCTAGGCGTAGGGTTCTGACTTACTCTTCCACTCGCAACGATGAGTCTGATGATTGTGCCCCGCCATCGACCTGCCAAATGCGACGCTACAGCGCCGCAAAGCGGCCACAGCGCGTCACTCCCTCGATCCCCCCAGCGCAAACCCCCGTAGCGCCGTGCCCGACCTCCACAATAGTGGCCATCTCCAGGCGGAGTTCGGAGAGGTATACTGGAGGTATCTTCTCCTCACTCCTCCTCCACCTCCCAGTTCCACTCCTTGGGGAAAATCTCTTCCATGGGGGCCAGGGACCATCCCACGAACTCTCGAAGAAGGAATTGCCTTTCTTCTCGGAGTCAAACTAGTACTCTGCCAGAGATTTCAAAAGCGACTTGGCTCTGAGCCGGACGAAAACGTGCTCGGAAGCCAAACACAGGCATCTAGCGCCTTCGGGTGCTTCCATGGCAGCTTAGAGCTCACCCCGCAGCTCGGGACGGGGGCTAAAAACATGCCTACGCCATCAAACTGGGTCCCTCCAGAACCCAAGATCCAGAAGTTTCCCACCCACGCCAGGATCCATGGATTGCGTCAATATCAAGGTTTCCTTGATAAGTTAAATCCCACAATCATCATCGCCCTTCATGCCCAGCCACTTCCACTTCCTCATCTCGAGCTTGTGAGTTTTCGGACGCGTACACGTTGTCGAACGCGGTAAGACGACGTCGGATACACAAATTCAACGTCGCGACGCAATCTTACGTGCCTTATCAAGCGCTCCTACCGGCTGCTCTTCCGGGCACAAACGAGATTAACGCGTCTGCCTTGCAGCTGTCTGGCCAGGTATACGACCATACCATTGATACCAGCAGGTGCTATTCCCTAAGACGAACCCTGCCTCACGACAATCCGCCGGCATCGGGCAGACCTAACGGAACAGGACCCTTATCTTTACATTACCCTGTAGAGAAATGGTCTCCCATCTCTGTTTCTTTTGAAGGCACCTCAAAACAGTGACGGCAAATAACAACTTGCATATTTTCCCTCCAACCCCCATTCGAAAAGCACCGAATATTGAAAGGAATGCTCAGGATGCCTTGCACGGCAGGAAACGACCTGTCAAATGACGACATCGTCATCAGCTGTTGGTTCACTTGAGGATGGCTTATAGGCTACGGGATACCTGTCAGGCCTATGTACCCCACACAGCGATCTCAAAATCTTCCAACCAACCAGCTTCCGATGTCTCTGCTGCCTCTTCCCAGTTAGGCAATCCCAGCTGAGCCCTTGGAGTCGCTCAAGCTTGCTTTTCGTCGTCGTCTCGTTAGATGCTACAGGTCTGAGAGGCGTTCGCTCATCCCCGCAGTCCCTGGATACTAAAACAAAGCTTCCCCGCATGGTTAGGTAGGTATGTACACCGTTCGTTTAGTTCACGTGAGGTAGCTCCTAAGCTCAATGCCTTACATAAGGCCACCACTCTTGGGATATCAGACGTTCAGGTACCTAAACAGCCTCACCCATTTTACGGTGGACTAGGTAAGGAATTCGCACTCCTGTGGTTTCGGAGCGAACACATTACCTGAAACCCGTCTTTCATCTCTCTAGACTTCTACCTCGGGATTCGTCCTTTTCAGCAACGTCATCCTGGCCACAACGGCATCATACCCCTCACGATAGAGGTCATCCGCCCTCTTGCAGCGACGATCTATGGCGGCAAGCAATCGCAGGCGGAAGACCGGCACCGTCTCAAGCGCACTGCTTCAGGTTGACGAACTTTTACTCCAACTTAAGTATCTAACCTGTCACGGACGGACAGACCTATCAAAATACCTTACTCTCGCTCTGACCATCCTCAAGAGCCTCCGACGCGAGAGTTCCAGGCCTCCTAACGTCTTGCCGGCAGTCACTTTTACTTACATGGGTCAGCTTTCTCAAATCTAACACAATCCGCTTGAGGTGCAATACTTGAATAATACTCGAAACCGAATCCATGATCATTACAGCGCAGACGGTGTGACGTCTCCTAGCAATTGTTTGGTCTTGAAAGCTGAAATATCGTGTCTCTGCATCCTTGACGAGCGGCTTATACTTGGTGTTGCCTGAGAACTGCTAACTTAGATGAACAGTCTGCGTTAAGATGAGAGACAACGATTCCATACCAGTAGATTATTCATTGCTACTTGCAGAAATCATACAAAAATCCATCGCCATCTTGTCCCAGCAAAAAGCAAAACAGATCTCGACGTTGCACGTGTGTTTCTCGGAGCTCCAAGAGCTACCTTCGGTATTTACCTACCTTACTTTAGCTAAAGAAGCTACCCCGCAGGGTCCAAACTCTGGGGCACACACATGTAACATGTGTCTGTGTTTGGCGGGGGGGCTGGGACCCCTGTCATCCCATCCAACCTCAACGCAACCACGGTGTCGGGCTCTCTCACTTATACACACACACACACACACACACACATACGCATCACGAATCTTGAGTCCCCTACGGATTCCCCAATCGGAAGCGTATATTCTGGAGGCCATATAAAGGCGAACTTGCACCAAGTCACTCAGTCAGTTAGTCCATGGCGGCAGCAGCAACGACATCATCCCCGCAGGCGGACTCCCCGTTCTTTGCCCTGCCCCCGGAGCTGCGCCTCGAGATCTACGAGCACCTCCTGCGGCTGGCCCCGGACCCGATCCTGATCTCGCCGGCGCGCCGGCACCTGCGCCTGGTTCGCGCGCCGGACCCCACCACCAAGACCGGTGGTGGTGGTGGTGGTGGTCGTGGTGGTAGGATTGCCGGCCGAGGGGGCGCACCGCTGCTGGGCCCGTACCGCGGGGAACCCAAGCGGCTGCCGCGGGGCGCCGGGCCCCACGTCGCGGTTCTCCGGTCGTGTAAGCGGATCAACGAGGAGGCGACGCCCGTGCTGTACGGCGGGAACGAGTTCGTCGTGGCGTGTAAGTCGAAAGAAAGCTCCCCGTCTCTTTCCCAGCTCCCGCCTAGGCACCTCGAGCAATGCCTTCTTCTTCTTCTTCTTCTTCTTCTTCTTCTTCTTCTTGCCCCTCCCCTGTGAGCGTGTAAATCATTATATTATACCCCAGCTGGCCTTCCTCCCCATCGCCCCGAGGTCCCGAACGAACCGAGATTCCATCTTCGCGCGAACCGTCGTTGCGTGAGGCCATGCTTTTTCTTCTTCTTCTTCTTCTTCTCTCGCCCCCCCTTCCCCCCCAGACTCATCTCCTCCCCCGACTAACGCCCCCGGCAGACAGTCACCAAACCCCCTACCACGCGCCGAGCTTCTTCCCGTGGTACCTGCGGCGCTCGACCCTGCGCGCGGTGCGCTCGCTGACCTTCGAGACCGGCTGCCCGTGCGCGGTGTGGGCCGCGCACGCGAACCCGGCGTGGGCGACCACGGGGCGGCACCTGGCGCGCCTGCTGTTCCCCTCGCCCAACCGGGCCACCACCACCACCGCCGCCGCCGGCCGCCCGCGGGCGCTGGAGCGCCGCCCCTTCGGCCGCGACGCCCGCGCCGCCTACGCCCGCGTCGCCGACCGCATCGCCGCCGCCGACCCCCGCGTCCGCGCCCGCGTGGGCGAGGACTGGACGGTGAGTTGGGGATGGCGGAAAGGAGAGAGATAGAGAGAGAGAGAGATCACAAGATGGCAGTCCTAGAAGGAAAGAAAATGAAGGGGCACCAGACGGTCTTGACTCGAAACCCGCGTTGGGTTTACCCTGACGCTCTCCCGCTCCGGCTCGCTGTCTCGAATGGTTGTTATACGATAATTAAATTGAATTGTATTCATGCTTAGGGTATGCATTGCTGCTTGCTTCAGCTTCTTGCCAAATGCCCTACCCGCTAATCCAGTCACGCTATGCAATTTCATCACGCCTGCAACGAAAACCACCCCATTGACCATGTCTCTCACTCAGTCCAGTTGTATCTAACCTACGCTCTGTGCCCCGGACCATTTTCACAAAGCATCACCGAAGAAAAGCAGAAGGACACCGGCCGTATCCCAACCAATCCGCTAGAATGCATCGCCTGCCTACCTGTGTTACCTGAATCAAAGATCCTTCTTGAAAGCATGCTCGGGCTTGTGCGTAGTCTCGTAGTCGACGTGGACGTAGGCGCGCTCGACGTCGGGCAGGTCCTCGAGCTTGAACTGCAGGGCCTCGGCGACGTCGTGGGTGTCGCGGAGGGAGGCGGCGGGGTTCATGACGACGTCGACCTCGGCGATGAGGCGGGGGCCGGAGTGGTAGACGCGGACGGTGTCGATGCCCTGGATGTCGGGGGAGTGGGTGAGGCAGACGTAGGTGATGAGCTGCTGGGTCTCGACGCTGGCCACGACGCCGACCAGCAGCATGAACTCCTTGAAGGCGGTGCGCATCCAGATGCAGGTGATGAGCACGCTCAGTATGATGGCGCCCATCGGGTCCAGCCACCAGACCAGCTTGGCGCCGCCCACCGAGGTCAGGATGCCGAAGCCGTTGATCAGCAGGTCGTTGCGGTGGTCCTGCCAGAGGATGTCGATCTGGCTGTACTTGTCCTTGAGGCCCCAGCAGTACAGGAACAGGCCGAACTTGGTGGCGAAGGCGGTGGCGACCGCGATCACGGACGCCAGGTGGAAGTCGTTGACGGCGTCCGGGTCGTGCACGCGGGTGACGATGTCCTGGATGGAGAAGGCGATGAGGATCAGCGAGACGGCGGCCATGATGAAGCAGAAGGCGATGTTGCCGACGTTCTCGAGGCGGGCCTTGCCGGACGGGAAGCGGTTCGGGTCGACGCGCGACACGGCCCGGTGCGTCAGGATCAGCGTCAGGTTGCTGAGCGGGTCGAAGATGGAGTCGGCGGCGGTGGTGAAGAGCGACAGCGAGCCCGACGACGTCGCCCCGTAGATCTGCAGGATGGCCAGGCAGATGTTGGCCGCGAACGAGCCGTACACCGCGATCTGGTGGCGCAGGTGGTCCTCGCCCGCCTCCTGCCGCGCCGTGTCCCGGTGCTCCTCCACGCTCTTCAGCAGCCGCTCGATCGTCTCGTTCTGCGTGCGGTAGAAGCTCTGGATGCGCCGCGCGTGTAGTTTCCGCAGGATCCCACGCGGGGCCACCGAGCCCTGGAACGACGGGGCATCGCGCTTCCGCGAGGTGTTAGCTCGGATCTCGTCGAGCTGGGCGTCGGTCTTCAGGGCGGACGAAAGGTTGTAGGGGTCGCTGCCTTGGTAGCGCGAGCCGCCCGTCTGCGATTCGACGTCGGTGGCCGCGGCCGAGGGGTGTCTGGCGATGGGCAGTTCGCCATCCTCGGTCTCGGCTTCGACGGCGGTGCTCTTCGCATGCGGCTGCGATCGCGAGGGTACGTTGGCGAGCGGGATAGGCGTGTGTGCCGAAGAGCGCGGTGTGGGAGCCCGGCCGGGACTGTCGGACCGTTCATGGCGGATGAAGGGATGCGGATGCATGGTAATGCTGGACGAGAGATCGATATCCATGGCGAATGCTCGATGCTGGCGTCCACCTCGACCTGAGTGAGGGAAGAAAGCAGAATGCGAATGCAGGTGCTCGAAGGGAGGGAGATTAACGGCCGCTAGGCGTTAGGATAAGCACTGTAAAATCTCGGCGTCCCGTTTAGCGGAATCCGGCTGGGGCGGCCAACGGCGGCGCAGAATTAGGTGCCGCCTCCGTCCGGGCTTTGCAGCTGGTAAGAACATGACGAAGCTCCGGTGTCATGATGTAAGGTAGCTAAGTACCTGCTACCTGTACGGTCAGCAAAGGACGACTTCTGGAAATGTGCCCCTTGAAGCGCAAATGGTGCAGATAGTGTAGACCGTTCAGGATACGAACCCATCGTCACGCATTGCATTGGGACAAGACACCCAGTCAACCAGTCGACCGCGCATCGCGGCGCTGGCTTCGGGCCATCTTGACGAGTCCCGGACAAAGTAAGGAAGGTAAAAGTAGGTAGGAATAAGGTTCCATGAGGCTCTGCTCGACTCCGGGGTCCGCCACGCTTTTAGTACCCCTTCTGACCAACCTGGTCGGGGATCGGGGATCGGGGATCTACGATCTGTAACAATTATAAGAAGAGTGTGCCCTCTATGTTTCAAGAGTCGGCAGTATTCGGGCACCACCCATGTCGAATGGGTTGATCTTTTCCGGCGGTGTCGCCCGCGCTCAGACGTACGACTGCGACCCTGGCCCCACGCACCTCGCATTGTGACTTTATGTACTCCAGAGCTCCACGGTTCGTAGCAGGTCGCGAGTCTGGAATTATCGAATACGTATTTCTTTTCAGATCATCCATACTTCATGATACTCCCCAACGCCATCGAAGGCGGGGAGCACGCAACAGAGCGCCGAACACCTAGCCCGAGTGCCCAAGTCATGGACGCGGCATAGTATATACAATAACCCAGTAGACCAGAATTCGAGTCTGTATCTGTCTTGTGGCCCGTCCAGCAAGTCCACCGCAGGCCACCACGATATCGCATTGGGTATCGTATCCTCCTTACGCGTCCGCCCGTTTGAGCGGATGCGCTTCTGTGTTCAGCACCCACTTGTCCAGGTCGGCCAGCTCCCAGTCGGCGAAGATCAAGTAGAAGTACTTGAGCGTCTCCGCCAGCCAGAAGCTCTCCATGCTGTCTACCTGTTCGGGCTGTTTCAGCGTGATATCGTCCAAGGCAGCCGCCGCGAAGTTGGTCCGCGAGAGTCCTTCGACGGCCGAGAACATATCCCACGCCCGGTCCATCCACTTCGAGTCGCCCGTCATCCGGTACATCATGAAGACCGACTCGATAGCTTCCGGCCGGAGCAGGTACCGTCTATCGTTGACGTCCACCATGCCAGGAGGAAGTCTCTTCTCCTCGATGATCTCTTCAACCTGCTCGTCGCTGAGCTTCCTGGTCTTGTCCCTCATTGACTTAGATCCGTATCTCTCCCTCAAAGCATCATACCAACGGGCTTTGCTCCATTGGCAGTCATCTTTCTTCTTATCTGGAGCACATGGAATGAAATGGAAGATTTCGGGTCCGATGCCCGTAGTCGTAGCATTGTAAGACCAAACGCAGCCATCGGTGAGTTGTGCCGCAACTTCAAGGTCGGCCGGGCGGTCAAAGATCTTGGCCGCCATTCCGACCATGCCCCCTGTGAAGCAGGTGAGATGCTGCGCTCGGGGCGTCATAACAGACTCGTATGATTCTCCGTCGGGGGTTCTCGACATATGTACGTCACCGAAAAACGAGATAGGGATGTTGTCCGGGTGCAGCGCACGACGTAGAAGGTGCTTCTCGGCTACATCGATGAAACCGTCGTACAACCGTCGCGGCTGGTCGGACATGCCTCCAAGGAGGAGGTGTTGTTTCCCTAGGTACTCGAATACGCTATCCGCCATGCCACCGAGCGAGAACGTGTCGCCTGTGAACTCGATAGGCGATTTGGAAGCGTCGACAACCACCGGCCAAACACCGGGAAGCCGGCTCTCCATCTGGCCCCTCTCCAATTCATCGTATATGCGCTTCGCCGCATCCCAGTACTGCAAATCGCCAGTCAACTGGGACATCTTAGTGAGCTCGAGCCCCAAAGACCCGATTTCGGCTACCAAGACCGAGCGGGAAGGTTTCATATCCTTCCCGTTCATGTAATCTTTCCACGGGAAGCGCGATATAGGCATGTGGTTCGGCGTATCGAATGCTGTCATCAACAACTCGGCTACCTCGATCGCCTTGTCCAGCAGCAACGGGTACTGCTTCTCGCTGAGCTCGTAGGCGGCCACAAAGCCGCCCAGGTAGCGGATGGTGGTCTCGAATACGTTGATATCGCGGGTGGCCGTGGTGGTGAAATCGATGTCTTTGCAGGCGGTGACGGCAGCCTCGAACTCGTCCTTCATGTCCATAAGCCACAAGCTGTCGAGCGAATCGACCAAGGTAGCAGCCCAGCCGCCGAAGGGGTCCTTAAACTCGCCAGAGATGGGCTTGATCTCGTCGTGACCCCATGCGTGCCTCTTGTAGCCCTGCCAACTGTGTGTAAAACTGTCTCGGACGGCGTCCAGTCGAGCCAGTCGTTCCTTCTTTTGCGCCGCACTTTCTTGGGGCCTCTTGGCCTGTACACGGGGAATCGGTTTGGCTACGGCGCTGGTGGGAAGCGAAGCGAACGTTTTGACGGGATACTTCGGCGGGAGTACCTTCCATCTCAACTCGCCATTGGGCACAGCTTTACCCGGCTGGGGCTGGGGCTGGCTCTGGGTATGGGTCTGCGGCGAGGGCGGCGCTGGTGAAGAGTAATCTTTTAAGGCTGCGTCCTTTTCCCAAGTGTAGTATAAAGATCCTAGGATCCAAATGGCGATTACAGCCAGTATGATTCGGACGCGGCGAATAGCCATTGTGGTGTGAATAGGTAGGTGAGCTGGCTATGGCGTTGCGAGGAGCTCAGGTCTTCACATCACTCGAGACCAAAGCGGTCAGGCTGATGCTACTGGAACGTGATCTAGCCAAGGAAGCGGTAGGGATTCGGCGAACTTGACGCAGCAGCGAGGAGCGCATCAGAGAAAGGCGGTGGCCGGCGATTTAGTTTATGGGCGAGGTTTGCGATGCTGAGAAAGAGCAGTCAAGTATCAGCCAAAGAACAAACTAGGTCCTAGGTACCTCCTTAGGGCAATTAGATACCTTAAGGAATCGCGAATGGCGGGTGGTAAAGGGAGCGAAGGGCAAGACAAGAAGCAAAGATTGGGAATCGAGTTCCCCAGCACTATCGAAGGAGAGGAAGACGGAGGATGTTTGTTCTATCAGATGATGATTGACGTCGGATGGATTCAAGGCGACTCGGTACCTTAGTCCCCGCCGTCTTGAAGCCGGTTTGGGCCAGCTGAGCCCACGCTTGGCCCTGGGACAGTGGACACAGTGGACACAGTGGACACAGTGGACACTGGACAGCACCTGAGACCCTTGGCATGTGCTTGCGGCGGATACCTACTCCTATCCACCTACCCCGGCGGTGGGTAACGCCGTCAAGCCGTGCTCAATTTCTCAATACCGGTGGTTTCGTCATCCTACTATCGATGTATTCCGATATGCAGTATTCTCTTGGGTATGGGCGTTAGGTGGTCAAGGTAGACAAGGTGGTCTGGAGACTGGCTTACACTCGAGCTTTTTTGTGGGGGCCCATGAACTTCATTCGCTGTGTGAGTGCGGTAGGCAGCGGGCAAAATTGTCATCCCCTCCATCGTTCACAAAGCCAACCCCCAAACTTTCATACAACACAGCAAGAAACTACCTCGAAGGTCTGTCTACCAGATATATACGTGGATCAACATCTTCCCCTTGACCCAAAATGGCGGAACCGTGCCATATTCTAGTAATGGCCAGTGGGAATGGCTCCAACTTCCAGGCCCTCATTGACGCGGTTGAGAATGGCAAGATCGCGAACTCCAAAATTGTTCGCCTTATCGTGAACCGCAAAAATGCATACGCGGTCAAGCGAGCAGAGAACCACGGTATCCCTTGGACGTATTTCAATCTCATCACCGACGGGTTCCAAATCAAGGGAGAGAAAGACGCGCAGAAGCTGCTCGAGGCGAGAGACAAGTACGATGCCGCGCTAGCGTTAAGGATACTTGGGAATGACCCTAAACCGGACATGGTCGTACTGGCAGGCTGGATGCACGTCTTCGCCCAGGTATGTATCAGTCATTTCTGCGACTCTTCAGCGACGCTTCAAAGACTGATCCTCGAGGTTGTAGTCCTTCCTGGACCCCTTGGTAGCTGAGGGAATCCCGGTCATCAACCTTCACCCTGCTTTGCCAGGTAAGAACATTCACCGAGGGTCAGCCCCTTTGAAAGCAAGACCCCGACTGATATCGCCTGCAGGCAAATACGACGGTGCACATGCCATCGAGCGCGCCTTCAACGATTTTCAAGCCGGCAAACTGGAGAACAACAAGACCGGCATCATGATCCACCACGTGATCAGCGAGGTTGACCGAGGTGCCCCTATCTTGGTCAAAGATATTGAATGTCGAGAGGGAGAAAGCCTGGAGAATCTCGAGGAGCGCATCCACTCTCACGAGCACGAGTTGATAGTGGAGGCGACCGCGCAGATGGCCAAGGAGATTTACGAGAAGAAGAGAGCAGCTGGCAACGCGGTCACGCAATGATATATGGACAGTGAACTGGCCCCCCACAGTAAATACCTACCACACCAACATACGGGGTCAAGGAACGACCTTGATCAGCGCTCCACTTTGATGTACAGCTCCGAGTGCGGCCTCGAGGACACCCGTGGAAGCTCATCAAGTTTATAAGTGTGACCTGGCATCCATTCTAGGCTATCATCGAGTGCGAGCTAGGTACTGCAAGCACGAATGAGCCACAGGCTCAGGCAAGATAGGAGGAGCCGATCACACCTGGAAAGGATTTTGAAGTAATGAAGAAGAAGAAGAAGCCAGGGACTTGACGCCCTCGGTATCTGCCAAAATCTACAATGGGATATATTACACTGGTAGCGATTATCCTGTTGCAACCAATCTATAGGATAATAATCCTGATACTCGATTATCCCATGGCCTAATAGTAATAGCAGGATAATCATTCAGGTTGTGATTATCCCAACCGCTACAGGTAGGGTTGGCCGCAGAACCGTACGCAGACATCTGCGCGCTCAGTGATACCATTGAACTCCTATACACCCGCTACCATTAGACTCATGCATAACCTGATTTCTGAGGGAGGGAAATCATTAACATCCTCATCACACAGCAGGCTGATATGTATCCATCAGATACCGCTCGCCCAGAGCAGCGACGAGAGGTTGTCCGCGAAGTCTTGCTCGGTCGGAGGATCGACAGATAACCCATGGGGACGTAGGTGCGGTCTTTAACTTCAAGCACCACACGCCTCATGTTAGTCGGGGAGAGCTGGATAAGTACCTTTTCAGCGCCTTTGATCCTTGCTTTGAACCACCGCCGCTTAGAATTGGGCGGGCGACCCCCCAGCATCTTACGATGCCGTTGCTGGGGTTCGGGCCGCTTGGGTGAAGATGTCCAAGTAATCACTGCTCCCGTTGCCAAACACCGCGAACGGGCATTTCACAGAAGTGCATAGCTTTGGATCGAAGCCAGTAACTCTTTGCCGTTTTGCGGAACCTCCACTTTTGTTATTGCTGGCAACGGTGGTTATAGGCTTGTCGCCTGGTGCGATGGCTACGAGTGGAAGCAAGTCCCAATCCGTACGAAGAACCGGTAGCGTCCAGCCAAGTTCGATGATCGCTTTGGTCAAGCCGATATTGAGAGGGTCACCGAGGATGCTCCCGTTGTCCTCAGCGCACTGGAAAGTTCGAGATTAAAGCGAGGGCACGTGGGTTCGGATTATTGAAAGCCCGACTGACGCCAGCAAATGACAGCAGATGCCCATTCCATGCCATGGGACCCTTTGGGCTTTGGGGTGGGAACACGAATACTAAGAAGCATGTAAGTATCCTCAATGACAAATCGTGAATATCACATCGGGAATTCATAGTACAGCATCAATTCAGCCGCCATTTCCGAACTCATCGTGACATGTCGAAAGAGGCCTCTTGGTCAGCGAAAACAGTGTGTGTCAAGCAACGGAGACGAATTTGTCGCGATGAGGGGGTATATAAAGTGTAGGGTAAAGTACTGCAAGGGTTGACTTGGTGCTTGGGGGTGCTGATGGAAGACTTCTCACGACTTCGAGGATTCGTTCTAATCCATTGCTTGCCTGTATATATCTTTCTTTCCATGCCGTATCATGACCTTGAGGCTCCAGTAGTCATGGCGAGGTCACAGAGCTTAGTTGAAACACAATTCCTCAGATCTGTAAGGTGTCATCGCTCGTGATCTTGTACGTAAGGACCCTTTTCGAACCCGCTTACGTCCTGTATCGAGAACATCCGTCTTCTTGAGATTCGTGCACATGCTCCATCTGGTATCACATTGGGAGCACCTGGAAGATTGTAGCAATTTGGCGGATCGACAGGAGAAACTGAGACGCAGACTCGGCATCGCTGGCTACCGCCATAAGCCCGTGTGCAAAATCTGAACGGAGCCATCAGTATACAGCTTCACACACAAACGAACGTGATCATCGAGTAACCAAGATCGTAGGTAAGACCACCCCCGAGTGCTGGCCTCCAAGGGATCGGTTGCAGAGAAGTCAGTCAATGAAGAGGAGCGCGGGCGTCTTTTAGGGCACCGATTTGATTGGACATTGGCGCAGAGCAATCGCAGGTAGATACAGGCGACAGAAGACCCTGGAGTCCCCAATGGTCGCCTTCACTTTCGCAGACAGATGTCGTAAGAAACGCCTGGGGAGAAAAGCTTCCATCCATCTCCATGCATCGTCCTAACCAGACCAGCCGATTCCATGCGTGAATCCTCCGAGTGGGCAGGGCCCATATCACTCAATGAACGCTCCAACCCCTAATCCAGCTGATATAGAGGAAAGAAAAAAGAAGCTCGTCATCACATGAGAGTGGGTGTGGCGACCAACGGATGTGCGGCGCAAGGCTGAGGAGGACTTTATTTCTGCATCATCAACTGGACGAACTCGTTGTCTGCGGTTCCCGTTAGCATCGTCCGTGGGAGGAGGGGCCTTTGGAGGAGGGGCCGAGTGCGTACAGTCAATACGGCCATCGCCGTCCTGGTCAGCCTCGCGGATCATCTCATCGACCTCGTCGTCGGTGAGCTTCTCGCCGATGGAAGTCATGACATGACGCAGCTCAGCAGCCGAGATGAAGCCGTTGTTGTCGCGGTCAAAGACCTATACGTCTGTCAATATCCATTGGGAGGCAGGTAGCAGCAGAGGACTGGATCTACCTTGAAAGCTTCCCGGATCTCCTCCTCGGAGTCGGTGTCCTTCATCTTGCGGGCCATCATGGTCAAGAACTCTGGTTGACGGCATCAGCTCGCTGCCTGGCGACAGGGGTTGGCTACCCCTGAAAGCGCGGGCAAGAAGGCTTACCAGGGAAGTCGATGGTTCCGTTGTTGTCAGCGTCGACCTCGTTGATCATGTCCTGCAACTCGGACTCGGAAGGGTTCTGGCCCAGAGACCGCATAACAGTTCCCAGTTCCTTTGTTGTGATTTGGCCTGAGAGGATCGTGTTAGTCGGATCGAAGTATTCGGCGGCAAGACGATAACGAGTCATCGTTTTCGAACAGGAGCAGGCTGGAGGCGTGAGGGCTCTCGTGGGCAGGTCGACTCACCATCGCCATCCTTGTCCTACATCGGCGAACCGTTAGCAACGTCATCGGACAAACGAGGCTCTGGGATGGATAGGGGCGCTACAGCATTGCCTCTCAGCACGCGCAAAGCTACTTACAAAGAGGGAGAATGCCTCCTTGAACTCAGAGACTTGCTCCTCGGTCAGAGAATCAGCCTGTTCGGGTGGAAGCTGGTCAGCGCAACTCCTGGCTTATCACGGGGAGCCCCCTTTGAGCTCCTCAGCCGCTAAAGCGGATGCCAGACGCGGGGTCGAGAGAGCAGAGGAGGCTCTTCGGGGGAGCTTGTAGAGACTAGAGACTGACCATGATGGACAGGTGTGGTTGAGCTTGTGAGAATAGGAAGCTTGTAAGGTGCGCAGAGCAAAGGTGTCGAGATCGCGGGAGGTGTCGGTCGCCGTGCGGAGGATCAGAGTTGGTGAGGTTGCCAAGGAAGCGTTTTGCTCTGCTGTCTGGTTGTCCAGGAATAATAAATAATGGAGCAGAGCAGGATAGCGTGCGTGGAGGGGCTCCCTATTTTAGGGGGCGCTGGACAGAGGGGGTAGTAGGGTAGACAGTAGAAGAGGGGGAGAACCAGTTAGGGGGGCAGTCTGCAATCCATGCTAAGGTACGGAGTAGGAGGTAGGAGGTACCTAGAGGCTTTGCTGTCATTGAGCAACGGCAGTGCCTCAGCCCACCTTCCCAGGTGCAATGCTGTCTGGCTGTGCTGCAGGACCGCCTTGCCGCCTTTGCCTCTGTTTTCTTTGTCCACACCATTGCTCCGTTGCCCGCACCTCACCAGCAGCTGGCAGCAGACTCGTCCCCAACTGGCAAGACGGGACCGACTGCCTGCTTTGTGACGGTGTGGCTCGTGTTCTTGGCAACTGCGTCCTACCTTTACCTAGCTAAGGTACGAAGATCTGTCTGTGACACTGACCGGTCTTGTCCAGTCCATGTCGGGTTTTGTTTGCTTGTGCCAGACCGCCTCGCACCCTCAGCCACACCTTGCTACTGTAGTCCGCCTGGGCAGGCCCCTGTCCGGGCACTGCCCATGACCTGCTGCACTGGCCCGTCGCAAGGTTCTGGCCAGCGTCCCATTCCGGGTCTTATTGCAGTACGTTCAGGGACTCCAGGCCAGTGTGCCAGCTATCCAGCCCTCTACTACCTACCTAGGTAGGTAGTAAGACAATGCCAGCTGAGCCCCCCCCAACTCCAGCGCAGGGAACTCCCAGTTGCAAGCCTACGTCAGCTGCGCTTCGATGGGCATGGACCTGTCCATCTGTAAATACATCATGTCTGGTACACTATCAATACACCCATTACCACTGAATCCCACCGGCGGTCTCTTTTTCTACTTCACTGATGTCCAATTGATTTCTTGAGGCTCTCTTGTCACATTCCACTCCGCCCAACCTGACGGCGACAGTGCCTCCTTTCGGCGTCCGCCATGTGGCGAGACCGCACCAACCTGTAAGCCGCCGGTGTTCTGCGATCACCCTTCCCCGTACCATAACTACCTTTGCCCCTCGTATCTAGGTATTCTGCCGGATCCTGCCTCTCTACCCCAGGTTGTACATGATCCAGCATCGCCATGGGCTAACACGTTCGCCTGTCCAGCTACATATCCTACCGTCAGTCCTATGCCCACCACCCGGCCAAGAAGACACGTTACGGCCCCGGGCCCAGCAGCGGAAATGGCTACTCGGATAACTTCGGCCGCAGTAGCGCGCCCGGCACCGGCGGCAGCGAGGACACCCAGGGGCTGCTATCGGGCGGCGACTACCACGACGACGGAGACGCCGTCATCGAGATGGACGTCCTGCCGCCGCGCTGGGCCGACGTGAGCGATGAGGTGACGGACTTGCTGGCCGACGTCGCGCGCAAGAGCCACGAACTCGACCGCTTACACCAGAAGCACGTTCTGCCGGGCTTCAACGACGACGACGCCAAGCGCGCCGAGGAACGCGAGATCGAGAACCTGACACAGACCATCACGAAGGCCTTCCACGACTGCCACGCCTGCATCCAGCGCATCGAGCGGATGGTTCGCGAGAGCCGCCAGACTGGCAACCTCACCGCCGCCGAGGAGACCATGGCCCAGAACATCAAGATCAACCTTGCCGGCCGCGTCCAGGAGGCTAGCGCCAACTTCCGCAAGAAGCAGAGCGCTTATCTAAAGAGTACGTGCTACTTCTTTGCCGAGCGCAAAGTGACGAAGGCATACCATGCTCCTTGGCCCCGCCAAGGAGGCCGCTCCAGCAACTCTCGAAAACCCCGAGTAAGCTAACAGGTATACCACACAGAACTCCGCGGCATGTCCGGTATCGGCATTTCCACACCGACGGGCGAACGCACGCAGTTCGGATTTGGGACGAGCACGAGCTACGCCGCAGACCCCTCGCTGCAGGAGTCCGACGCCGACCGGACGTACTCCGAGGGTGCGTTGCAGCAGACCACCGCCCAACGCCTTCTACACAGCAACGACGCGGTGATCCTGCAGCGCGAGCGCGAGATCGAAGACATCGCGCAGGGCATCATCGAGCTGGCGGACCTGTTCCGGGACCTGCAGACGATGGTCATCGACCAGGGCACGATGCTGGACCGGATCGACTACAACGTCGAGCGCATGGCCCACGATGTCAAGGGCGCCGAAGTCGAGCTCGTCGCCGCGGCGGGCTACCAGAAGAAGACCACCAAGCGCAAGCTGATCCTCCTCCTGGTCCTGCTCATCGCCGGCGCGGCGATCATGCTCATATTGAAGCCCAAGCGGCATGGAGACGGCGGAGGAAGCAGCAGCGGCGGCGGTGTTAATAGTGGCAGTGGAGGCAATGGTGTAGGAGGGGGCCAAGAGAATAACGGCGCGGAGGGTGGATGAGAGATACCACCGAGACGGCGACATCGCATAATCCACGCTGGAAAGCCGGGGGTCACGCACACCGTGACGCAAAGCCCGCAGTATATAATAGGCGTCGTTGGACTACCAGGCAGCGATATCCATCCAGGCCGCCCAGCACTGTACGACTAGGATGTAATGAGACGAAAGTCGCAGAGACTCGTCGTCTATCTCCGGGCGAGATTAAACAAAAGAAACAAGCAATTTAATTTGATTGGGCTTTTGTGCATTTGTCTACTTTTTAATGATGAAGATGGGTATCACGTGGCTCGTCTATTTGTACAAACACTTGCATCCCGCTTTCCTTTCCTCACATCACACGCCCGGTAAACTCGTTACCCGCTGCATGATGGTATGGTATCCTCGCGTTCAAGTACTCCCAGTTCGCCTTGGCCTTGGTTCTGCTCTGGCGTAGGACGAGTGTCCTCAGCTCAGGGAGGGCGGGGAGCAGTTCGGCGCCCCAGGCCTCGTCGACGAGGGCCTTCATCTCGGACAGCTTCAGGTGGTTGCGGGCGCGGAGGCGCTGCTCGGAGCGCTTGGTGAGGACGTAGGGCCCGTAGAGCATGGTCAGGCGGTCCTTGACGTGGCGGGCGACGGTCGGGGGTTGGACGGCGAGGCCGCGGTCGTGGAGGAGGCGGAGGAGACGCACGGCCTGCGCTACGCCGAACGCGCGCGGCTCGTGGCTGTGGTAGAGCGGCTGGGCCAGGTCGGCGCGAGCCACGGCTTGCCGGTCCAGCGCCGTGCTGAACGAGTACCGCATCAGCGTGCTCAGCAGCTTCTTGTCGAACAGCAGCCGGAGCGGGTGTTGCGGATTGTCAGTGGGCAGGTCCTGCGGCACGTACACGCCTAGCAAGTTGTCTACCCCGGCGAGCGGCTCGCGCATGGTTGCGGGAACGTCGTCGGGGTGCACCGGGACGAAACCGGGACGTAAGGATATAGTCGAGGTAAAGAGCTCCAGCAGCTCAAAACACAGACTTTCAACTTGGCCCAGCTGACCTTGCCGGATGAGCGAGAACAGAACGATCCTCCAACAAGTAACAGGTACTGGAATGTCCATGGTACTCAACTTTCGAAAGACGGAGAGGTAGAATGCCCAGGCCTGAGGAATCAACCTTGTGCGGTTTGGACCTCTCCGCTCTGCGGCCTCCTCTTGGATGCTCTCGAAGATGGCGTATGCTTGCTCATAGTCGAGTTCCACATTGGTCGTCTTCATATCGTCCAGAACCCTGAGCAGGCCTTGTGTGTCTCGCTGGCGGAAGTAGTTGGAGACCAGCGTGTTGGCAATCTCACGCCGCGCCTGTTCCAACACAATGGAGCTAGCTACTAGTAAGAGCCTATGGTTTTTCCATTCAGATGAACCAAGCATGGATCCCAGGAGGCGACTTTGGAGGTTCAGGTCATCGAAGACCTCAGGATGCAGATCGCTCTGCAACAAGTCCATGAGGAGCTCCTGGTCGTCCTTCTTGGCCAAGTAGATCATCATCCTGGTGTAGGCTGACTCCACCACCGTGATACCGTGCTCTTGGAGCTGAGCAATGCGGCTGAGAACTCCTTGTGGAGTACCTTCTCTGAGAGCGATGGACTGAAGGGACAGGGGCCCAATCTTCCCAACTCCCAATGTTGATACCGCAGTTATCGCTGAATCTAGAGGAACCCACGAGCTGGCGAACCACCTCGCTCCTAGCCTATCGTTGTAGTTCTTGACACTAATCCCGAATGTTTTCCCATGAACTCGATTGATGAATTCTCTGGATAATTCCACCGGCTCGACGTCTTCCGTATCGGCCTCGGGGCCACTCATCGCGTTTTCTTCGGCGGGCAGGAGATCGATTTCAGGATGGTAGCCTTTCAAGAACCGTAGGAACGGGCGAGATGCGACGGGAGATAATGGTATGTCAAACTGGATCGAACAGGCACGACGCCACTGCTTCGCCAGGCGTGATTCCCCAAGCCCATACAGATAGGGCACGAGAAGATCGTAGAGATTGTGGTCCCGGTTTGCGAAGTAGAGAGACTGCAGAGTCGAGGTGCTGTCGGGATGCTTATCAGTCACAAACCTCTTCACCATGTTTGCGAAGCTCTTGGCGCCGGGATAGAAGTTGGGCGTCAAACGGAGCTGCCACTGCAGTGTACGCCGAGGTTGGCGAGTCTGTAGGAAATGTTCCAAGACGGTCGGGTAAAGTCGCGGCCATTTCGTGCCATGTATCTCGAGCATCCATTCACTATACACCCAGATGCTCTCGAGGAAACCGTCGTCCGATGACTTCACCGCAGCTTCGAGCACTAGGCGGAAGAATGTGGGCGCCAGTGGGTGGTCCGTTTCGTAAAGGGATTTTCTCCCCCATAAGCCTCTCCAAACGTTCAAGACACCCTCGTCTCCGTTTATTCTCATTTGAAAGTCTAGAAGACAGGTCCATAAGGCGAAGTCGCCATGGTTTTCCAGCTTGTCGACCAATAGACGACTAGCCCATGACTGCGCAGGGCCACGGCGGAAGAAGTCAGACTCCACGGCTAGCCGGGAATGATCCGTTAGGAGGGCCGTCCATTTTCCGAACAGGTGTGTGTTCTGGACCAGGGAGGTTATGGGCTCGGGCTCGGGCCCGGGCGCGGGATGCGGGTGACCGGTCGACGCTTGAGAAGCACTTTCGGCTGCGGGCTCCAGAAAAGAGCCGGGGAGATTCGTGGGAAGATGTGCTGCAGATGTCGAGATGGCCCGGACCGTGAGTCCGGATAGCGTGATAATGTCTCGAGCGGCCCGTATGTACAGCTGGTGAGAGGTCGGCCGGAGGTGGTATCGAGGGTGGAGGATAGACAGCTTCGGCTTCACATCTCGCAGCGCTCGGGTCGCCAATCGCATTACTGCGAAGCGATTACATGCCAAAAGGCCTGAGGAAGTGGCTCGAGGCCTAGGTTTGCGTAGGAGAGAGGCCGCTTAGCTGCATTGGCAGCGTCGACAGAGTCTAAGGAGAAGGATGGAGGCAACTTGAAGCCATAGAAATTTGGCCGGCGCCAAGCACAGAAAACGCGCCGACTCTGACTCGGCGCGGTACTCCAAAAAATTCACTGAGCTTCGAAGACGGGACCGGCAGCTCCACTGAAAGCCGCCAGCGACCAGCGAGCCATAGCCCGAAGATTAAACGCTTAGTCATGTAGACCCGCCTGGCGTCCAGTGACGGTCAGCCAAATCGAACCACTCAATCGAGACCTCATTCAAGCTTCGACAACCGCTCCTGACCCTATACCGCAAACCACCGAATTCGACCGAGATCCCACCATACAACCGTCAATATGGGGTACGTGTCACCCTTTAGAAAACAGCCAAATCCTGTCTTTTAGTCAGACGCCGATGGTTGCCGCCACGTCCGCGATCGAAGGCTTCGTGCAAGCCCTACGCAATGTGCTAACGGAGAACGCCCATAGACTTGTCAACGCTCCCAACAAGGTGCCTAAGTACCAGAAGGAATACCAGCAGGCCTACAAGCAGCACACGCGTCTGTGGCGCATCGTACGTTGCCCTCGAAGCGACCAGTCTCCCAGCGACACGAGCCTGTCCAACTGACTGAATATGGCGCAGCATCCCCGAAGCCCCTACCTGCTGGTCCCCTACAACATTGCGCTCTGGGGTTGCTTCGGAAGTATGTTCTCCATCGACATCGCGGCATGAACTTGTTCTGACCTTGATCACAGCTACCTTGTGGATGCTCGGTCGCAAGGCCATGGGCCACAACACCATGTGGGGAAAGGACTAAAGAGAGATCGGGAGCAGTGCTGGGCGATACGATAGGCGATACGATAGGCGAGAATGCGTTATGCAGTGTTTCATTGAGCCGAAACAATAGAGCAGCTTGTCCACGCAGCTATACCAACAGTCCGCCGGCAGTTCCGGACATGCAATGCGTCTAGGACAATCAAACCATCATATTCATTACGCCCTCGGCAGCCAGAAAGGGCCCGTGATGCCAAACCTCCGTGCCCATCACCAGGGCTTTTCTAAAATACAAAGTGATCTAGTGTCGAAAGGCGTGGAGGGCAGGTCCCGGTGATGACGATGAACCTGTCAGAGCCGACGAGCCTGAACCCCAGGCCAGTGTGTGAACAAAAGCTTTCCGGCTCGCGCTCAGTAACCTTCGGCTCCGGGAGCCTTCTCGTCCTTTCGCAAGCTCATCAGCAGCTCACGGAAGCGCTCCTTGCCAGAGCCACTCGCACCGCCCTTCGCTCCCTTGCCGCTCACGTCCACCAGCTTCGCAATGCGCTCCCAACTGGTACCTCCGGAAGTCGTATCGTCTCGGCTGGCCAGGAACTGTTCGGCCTCTTTCCGTGTCTGGGCGATCATCTTCTCCTTCTTGGTGTTGTAGTTCTCGTAGAAGTCGTCGATGTTCTGTTGAGCCTCCTTGATCGTCTCCTCCTTCTGGGCAGCGAACTGCTCGGCTCGCTTGGCGTTGGCCGCATCTCGCTTCTCGCGCCACTCCTTGATCACCTCGGGTTCCTGCTCATCCTCCGCGTACGCGCCGAATCCAGAGTTGTAGCTGACAGAAGGACCGGTAATCTCTCCGCCAGGTGCGACTTGCTGCGAAGAGTGTTAGAATACGATGTAGCTCCTTCGGACGTGTAGTCGGCGTACCTCGTTAGCACCACCGATGTCTGGGAATTGGCTCTCGAATTGCGCATTGTCGGTTCCGCCGGTGTCTCCGCCGAGTAAGTCGTCTGAGGGCTCGCCCAACGCAGCGGACTCGTTACCGGTGGTGAATTGGGCCGCATCGTCGCCTAGGAGGGCTTGTTCGCGAGCAAGGAAGTCATCGGCAGAGGGTGAACCAGCAGGTTGGACGTCGGTTTGGGCTGTGATACGATAGAAAATCAGCATCTGCTATCTCTATCGAAAGCGACGAAGAGCTCCCAAATCGCAGGTCTTACCGCCAGAGTCAAAGTCGTCCAAGGACGGGAACCGCGATTCCGCCATGGTGAGTGGAGCGCCGGGACGAAACTGGTGGGAGAAGGATCCGTGAGTGAATGGGGAAAGTGAGCGAATCAAGTGTCCAAGGCCAGGTAGGTTTTGTTGACGTTTGGTTGCGATGCGGAAAGGAGAGGCTTGTTCGCTTCGTGGTTTGGTATTAGGAGGTCCAGCGCGAGTCGCAAGGTCGCCTGGGCAATTCACCAGCTGGCAGTCGTCAGCGCATGAAGCACCCCTGAGGTATCCGTATATTATTAGCTAAGGTACCTGTACCCAAGGGCCAATGGGCAGGATCGGGTAGAGATCAGATAGCGCTATCATCACGTGCTCGATGCATGTGTGGAGCAAGGACTTCAAACTCTAGCGCAATCACCGGGCAGGGTCACTGCCATCTCCAGGGCGGCTGTCCAAGCTCTTGTATTTTGTATTTCCTTCGCTCTCAGACCAGTCGCCCAGTCTTCCTTTTCTACTGCACCATCGGATACTGGCAATATTGCACGTGCGTTGCCAGAGCATTCACAGACTTCCCAGCCTCGCCTGCTTGTATCGCTGCTTCAGCCGCAAGCACACTTCAACGTAGACTGCCACTGCCCGTGAATACCAGGTACAGCCAGACTGAAGCGTGTCCGACATTGCCTTGGCCCAGCTCGTATGAATGTACATTCACCTTGGCGCTTCAGCCTGTAGCTTGACCTGAATATAAACAAACACCATACAGCAACGGCAAGCCTGCAATCCAAGGCCTAAACAGCGTTCCCGCTCCCATCTCCACCACCGCATACGTCTCGATCTTCAGACGTCCCCGAGGAACTGTATTCCTTATAAATGGCTTACAACGACGATGCCGTGCTGGCCAAGCTATCGGCGCTGTCCGAAACCCAGGACAGCATCGTT
The DNA here is from genome assembly GCA_022376655.1 of Xylariomycetidae sp. FL0641. NCBI lineage: Eukaryota > Fungi > Ascomycota > Sordariomycetes > Xylariomycetidae sp. FL0641. The sequence continues at coordinate 26,157 of JAJJKE010000082.1, forward strand.
ACAGTAGCCCAGTGGATTATGTTCCATAGGTAAGCTATCCTTTTTCTGCTGAAGACGTGCCGCCTCTGTCCACAGCTTGCTCGTCACCCGTACATGCTAATCTGTTTGCGCATAGGCGTCATGCAGACCGTACCGTGCAGCTATGGCTCCAACGACTGAAAGATTCGCCGAGCCACAAACGACTCAACCTCATCTACTTGGCTAACGGTATGGATTCAGCCTGAGATCCAGGACTCCTGCTACTATAGCAGTTGACACACTTACTAACACTCGGTTACAGAGGTCACCCAGCAATCGAAGGCGCGACAAAAGGGAGTTTTCCTTGTGGCGTTTTCGCCTGTCATTGCTGAGGCCGTGGCCACCGCTTACAAAGGAGCACCTCAAGATATACAACAACGGATCCGCAGAGTCGTTGATGTCTGGAGAGAGCGCAACGTTTTCGAGGAACCCATCCAACGAGCTGTTGAGACACGTATCCAAGGTATGTGGAGATCTTTCAGAAGTACTACGTTTGGTCCGTTGACTGACTGGAAACAGAGCTGGACAAGGCCCGCGGGACTGTGAAAGCGGGCCTCGGGGGCTCAATCTTCGGTTCTGCTGCTTCCGCCTCCTCTGTCCCCTCCGAGCTGGCACCTTTGGTTGCCCCTCAGCAGAGTGTTACTAAGTTGACCTTGAACACCAAGACCACGGTCAATTCAGCCAGTCAAGACTATGACAAGCTCATGGGCCCATCGAGTACCGTGCCCTCAGCACCCGTCTACGCCGCCCGTCTGAGTGGATTGCTCAAGACTCTTGCCCAGGCCGAAGGAGCTGTCGAGCAATGCGTCAAGGCCCGCAGGGACCTTGTTGGCGAGCTCCAGAAGATTTTAGACGCGAACCGAACGGCCTTGATTTCAGAAGAGGACCAGTTGGAAACCCTAGTCCAGAGGAAGAACCAGGTCGAAGACAAGAAAAACGAAGTCGAGAGAGCCATCATGGCTGGCCTTCCAGACGACGAGCCTTACGTCTCCAACCACAACAACCAAGAGCCAGAGTCGGCTGAACCTGACAGACCGGAGATGGAGGAACTTACACCCCCTCCGGAGACCGGTGCCCCTGACCCGACAGGAAAGGGGGGTGATGACCAATGGTCACCTACCGTTCCCCAAGAGGCTGCTTTCCAGCAACAGGCAGCACCAGGCATTGAGATGCTATCGAACCTAGCTGCTCACTACAAGTCCGTTCCAACCTCGGCTAGTGGGTCAAAGAAACGCCGGTTAGACGACGGCAGCGACTTTCCAGATCTAGGTGGCGATGACGGCATCGATGCTGATGTTGCCGAAATGTTACGGAAAGATAGCAATGCTTCACAGTAGCGGTGGACAGGCCGAAAAAAGGGATGAAATTGGGTCAGTAGTGACGAGCACACCAAGGATTGAAAAGGGGCTATGAGCTTATATTGCGTGGCTATTGAATCTACACCATCGTCTTCCACCTTCTAGAAATCAGACTAGGTGTCAGGAGGGCCCTCTGGAACCTATGTCGTACCCTGAACCGATGCCTCGGTCAAGTAGCAGCAGCTTACTTAAGTACTTTGTCCAACGTTGTGATAATATCATCTTTTAAGTACTTCAACCACTTCACTGTCAACTTTGATCACTGACTGTTATAACCCATCGCCCAACGGGCCCTGTCTCTACCGGGAACCTCATACTTGTTGAGTGACAATGTGGAGGTTACTTGGAGTTCTATGAGATGGTGTGGCGAGTATGACAATTCAAAATGCGAAGCGTTCTGCGCCATGGTAACCAAGCCAGAACCTTTGATCTTCTGTAGACTATACCTACGCTTGTTTGTATGTGAAGTTGAACCCCTCAGCTTGACGACTGGTTGGATAGAGCTCCCTAGGTGCAGAGGAGGGAGCGGCGACTGTTGAAACGCCTGTAATAAGGTGAGCACCTGCTAGAATGGCGGCAGCTAAGGCAACTGATAACAGGCTTGACAGGCCGGGAGTGTCCGTGCCACCCTGGACAAGACCGACCGACCGACCATCCACCCGCAGTTGCTTTGCGCAATTGGATGACGGCATCTGAGCTAGAATTTCCAGCCCGTCGTCGGTGCCTCCAATAATTAATTGTCGGTGCCAAGTTCCTTCTAGATTCTCGTCTGCTCAACAACAACTTCGAGTCCGTCCTCTCGTGCTCACGCCCACCCGTCCGTCGCTGAGAAGTGATGCCATTGCGCATTATTGGTACGACCAGCTTCTCCCGAATGTCGACGCGACCAGAGTAGGCTTGCCAAGATGGTGTTGGCGCATCTTCGTCGTGCGCTGCCGCATCAGCAGCCCGGTGCTGGCCTCGCGAGCCTGTCCGAACAGCTAACCCGATCCTCTACCCTTCGCGATGCCGTCGCGTCTACTCCCGTTCGCTCGTATATCACGACACCTGCGAGCCGACAACGTATCTTCGACCCTCCCACCAACATCCCCACTCCCATATCCCGTTGCACCCGACCCGGTATCTCTTCGCGCGAGCTCACCCTGAGAGCGCGCTCCCCCTTAGTCGCCCTGACCCTCCACTCCTCTCCCACTCTCAGTGTCGCGAGACACTTCTACGCAAGCCAGGCCGTGAAAGATGGAAAACTGGAAGACGCGAAGCCGGCAGTCCAGGGACAGGTGAACGCGCAGTCCTCGCAGTCGGCCGAGGGCGCGGACGAAGCACAGCAACAAAAGGTTAATGCGAAACGTGAGAGAGCTCGGAAGGCAGCCAAGGTCAACCTGCGCGCTCGTCTCTCCAGCCAAGGGAAGGAACCCAAAAAGTCTTTCTGGGCCATGTTGCGATCCCCCGGTGAGGTTAGGCGCCTCTTCCGCTTTGCTCGTCCTGAAGCCCTCCCGCTCGCTGGTGCTATTGTTCTCCTGTTATCCTCCTCTGCTATCACTCTGGCTGTTCCGTGGACGGTTGGCAAGGTCATGGATCTTGCTTCCTCCACTTCCTTCGAGGATACCAGAATATTCGGCTTGACCCTCTACCAGTTCTTCCCTGCCTTTGCTCTATTCCTGACGCTGGGCGCCGCCGCGAACTTCGGTCGGATCGTTCTTTTGCGCATCATTGGCGAGCGTGTCGTTACACGCCTCCGATCTCAGCTATACCGCAAAACTCTCAGCCAGGACGCCGAGTTCTTCGACGCCAACAGGGTCGGTGATCTAATCTCCCGACTCAGCTCGGACACCGTTATTGTCGGCAAGAGCATCACGCAGAACGTCTCGGATGGTCTTCGATCCTTCGTTGCTGGTTGCGCAGGGCTCGTGGCTATGGCTTGGATCAGCCCTAACTTGGTCATGACCATCCTCTACGCCGCACCCTTCATCGGAACCGCCACCTTCTTCTATACCCGGATGATCCGACGGCTTGGTCGCGCAATGCAAGTCAACCTGGGTATTCTCACTAAGATTGCGGAGGAGCGGCTCGGAAACGTGAAGACCAGCCAGGCCTTTGCTGGTGAAAGGCAAGAGGTTCGGCGCTACAACAGCCAGGTGAGAAAGATCTTCGAGATCGGCAAGAAGACCTCTCTATTCGACGCCACGTTCTTCTCATGGAACGGATGGATCGGAAACATGATGATCATAGCACTGCTCTGGTCTGGCGGCGGTATGGTGAGGGACGGTCTCTTGACCCAAGGTGACCTCACCTCCTTCATGATGTATGCTTTCTGGGCCGGTACGAGTATTATGGGCTTCTCGAACTTCCTCGGAGAGTTGATGAAGGGTGTGGGTGCGGCCACCCGTCTCTTCGAACTGCAGGACCGCGACCCAGTCATCCACCCAACGAAAGGCACCAAAGTCGAGTCCGCTTCAGGCGACATCAAGTTCACGGATGTGACATTCGCCTACCCTACCCGACCGGCCGTTCCCATCTTCCAGGGCTTGAACTTTGATATTCCGAGCGGCAGCAATGTTTGCATTGTTGGCCCGTCGGGTGGAGGCAAGTCGACGGTGTCCTCGCTGCTTATGCGCTTCTATGATCCCGTGACCGGCAGCATAAGTATCGGCGGCACGGAGGTTACCAAGATGAACGCGAAGTCGTTGCGCCGCCACATTGGCGTGGTCTCGCAGGAACCCGCACTTTTCTCGGGCACGATCGCAGAGAACATCTCGTACGGGCGGGAGCACGCAACTGCAGCTGAGATTGAGTTGGCTGCCAAGCGAGCCAACTGCGACTTCATCGATGATCTGCCCCTGGGAATGGACACGGACCTGGGTGCCAAAGGTTCCCAGATCTCTGGAGGTCAGAAGCAGCGCATTGCCATCGCGCGTGCTTTGATCAAGGACCCTGATATTCTAATCCTGGACGAGGCTACGTCGGCACTTGACGCTGAGTCGGAGACGGCTATCAACAACACGCTCAACGAGCTTTTGCAAGGTCGGATCACGACCATCTCGATTGCGCACCGACTCTCGACCATCAAGAGATCCGACAAAATCATTGTGCTCAACCGAGAAGGCTCCGTAGCCGAGATGGGTTCCTACAACGCGTTGAGCGCCAACAAGGACAGCGCTTTCAGCAAGCTTATGGAATGGCAGATGACGGGCGGTGAAGCTACGGCGCCTCCGGAGAAACATCAGCCTCGGGTGTTCGACAACGAGGTGGCCGAGGACGATGCGGATGAAAGCGAGGAACAAGAATCTGCGGAGGAACAGGTGCCCGAAGATGGTGAAGGACAACAAGCGAACGAGAAAGCGGCAGAAAAGTGAAGCAATATTTTCATGATCGCCAACCGCTTCTTGGGTTACCCAAAGAAAAAAGGTGGCGTTGGTCTGCTTCGAGGTGGCCCTCGAAAGGAGTCAGCTAGAGCCAGTGGTGGGGAGACAACTCATTGGGGCTGATAGCAGCTACCTGGATGATTCTTGTTTGTGTAATACCTGTAATGTAGAATACCTCTTTGTATGAACGCCCGGAACTCCCCTCGATACCAGGCCCTTAGGCGGACTCGGCGCAGTCCACGACTCGGATACACCGATAGAGACTCGGATTGATGACTGAGAAAACAATAGGAGCTATACACTAAGTACGGTATACCACCATTGGCTTTCTGAAGGTGGACCTGCAGCGTCCCAGTAGGATCAGAGGATGCAGGTGAGCCGAGGCTCGACCAACAAGACCTGACTCGACTGGGTTTCACAACCGATTCTAAGCAAGTACCTAGCTAAACTGCACAGCCGCGGTCGGCAGTAACCTGAGGTGTCCGTCTGGTGTGTAATAAGGTACCAGGGGACGGACATCTCTCATTCGAGAAGATACGAGCCGGCGTAATACTGCGCCGTCGGGAGCACTTCTCAACCTCGTGAGCAATGGTGGGTAAGATAGAATAAATGCGAACTTTCATTTTCATTGCGGCTGACAGGGAAGGTTGTGGGCGTAAGATTGTTGTCTGCTTGTCTGCTCTGACGTAGATGACCTGCACTTACACCATTCTAGACCCTGCAGCTCGCAGCTTACAAGCTCCCGGGGCTAATAACGGCTCCCTGTCATCGGCTCCACCCCCACGGCTTCACGGGCTTCACTGCTTCACTCTCACCACTGCCTCACTCTCCTTTACTTACCTACCTACCTACTTCATAATACTATACCTAAAGTACTTAGCCTAAGCCCCTGCCATCCTCAAGCATTCACTCACTCTCGCTCTCACTTCGATCCCCGAGCACCATCAACGCCTTTATCGTGGTCGTCATACCCGTCAGTAAAACAGGATGATACAAATCACCGAGGGCACGTTCGAGGTCGACGGCGCAAGCCTGTACACCAAGACCTGGCTGGTGAGCACTTCATCTATCTGCATATAATCGCACGCCAACTGGAACTAACCCACCACCACCACCCACCAGCCCCCGCCCGACGTCCCGACCAAGGCCAAGATGGTCATGATCCACGGCTACAGCGACCACATCAACCGGTACTACGACTTCTTCCCCACGCTGGCCGCGCGCGGCATCGCCGTCTACGGCTTCGACCAGCGGGGGTGGGGGCGCTCGGCGCGCCGCAGCGCCGAGCGCGGGCTCACGGGGCCGACGTCGCGGGTGCTGGGGGACATCGCGGCGTTCCTGGAGCACGCGCAGGCGCAGCCGCCGGGGGACGACTCCTCCGACGCCGCCCCACCGCCGCCGCTCTTCGTCTGCGGGCACAGCATGGGCGGGGGGGAGGCGCTGGCGCTGCTGTGCGACCCGGCGTACGCGGCGGCGGTGGCGCGGGTGCGCGGCTGGGTGCTGGAGTCGCCGTTCGTGGGGTTCGCGCCGGAGCTGGCGCCCCGGCGGGCCACGGTGGCGGCGGGCCGGCTGGCCGGCCGCCTGCTGCCCCGCCTCCAGCTCCGCCGCCCCGTGCCCCCGCGCCACATGTCCCGCGACCCGGCGGTGGTGGCCAGCGTCGCGGCCGACGCCCTCATGCACGACACCGGCACGCTGGAGGGGCTGGCCGGCATGCTGGACCGCGCCGAGGCGCTCGACGCCGGCGTGCTGCGCCCGGACGGCAGCCGGGTCCGCAGCCTGCTGTTCCTCCACGGCAACGCCGACCGCGCCACCAGCTTCCCGAACGCCAAGGCGTGGTTCGAGCGGAACCAGGGCCGCGTCCCGGATTCCAAGTTCGTCGAGTACGACGGCGCGTACCACATGCTCCACGCCGACCTGGTCAAGGAGCAGTTCTACAAGGACGTGGGGGATTGGATACTCGAGAGGTGTGACGGTGCTGGTGCTGGTGGGGGGATTGCCGAGGGCGAGGCGCAGGCGAAGTTGTGAGGCGCTGAAGGGGGGCGTTGTGTGGGGATAGGGGGGATGGGAGAGGAGGAGAGGAGAGGAGTGGGTAATTCTGGGGAAAAGGAGTGAAGGAAGAGTTTAATACGAGTGTTATGCCTACCTATGCTCACCAAGGTACTTTAGGTGTCGATTGTTGGATGAGACCGGTTGATGTACGAGTTACGATGCCTACTTTAACGCAATACATAATTACTCGGGGCCGCCAAACAGATAGCATCTCTTTTCATGAGCTTGGTTGGTGGCATGATATCCGTAATTCATTACTCGCAGCTATGGTCTTGCACTACGTCTCTTACCAGCTGAACGTCACAGTATCTATCCTATCTGTAGCGAGAACTACTTCACCTAGCCAAAGCTGTCTACCTTAGCCAGTACACCTCTCCTCTGGTGGGTACCACTTCAGTCCCAAGCCATCAAGGACGCGTTTCTCCGCCGTGAGCATGTCCGGCGCGGGCTGCTGGCCATCGGGACCACCGCTCTCGAGATCGACCCAGCGGCCGCCGTCGGCGCGTTCCCTCACGCCGCTGCTGTCGAACTTCAGCGCCTTGGCCTTCTTGCAGTAGCGCCTTAGATCGCGCTCGAAGGTGGTGCCGCCGGTCCAGCCGATGACGGCGCAGCCGGCGGTGCGCCAGGGGGTGACGATGATGTCGACGCGGCGGTGGGGGTTGGGGTTCTTGCCCGGCGTCTTCGCGTCAGCGGGGTCCTGCCAGACCACCAGGGCCTTGTCCAGGGTGTCGAAGCCGCTGCCGGCGGGGCGGTCTTGGCCCTGGGACGCCACGGGGGCCTGCCCGCGCTCGCTGTTCTTGTGGCTGATGGTCAGCGCGTGCGTGATGTAGCCGTCGCGCTCCAGGCGGCAGACCAGCTCGCCGACGAAGAAGGCGGTCGCGGCCGCGTCGCGGTGGCTGAGGATCACGTCCACGTCCCCGCTGGTCGGGCTGCCGCGCCGGTAGCTGCCCGCCACCACCAGCTCGTACCCTTGCCGGTGCTGGTTCGCGTACTTGGAGATGACTTGGGCAATGGCTTCCGTCTCCTCGCGCGGGATCCGCAGCTGGAACTCGTCGTAGAACTTGACGCCGACTTGCTGCACGCGGCTGATCTTGTCCCAGCCGTACTCGACAATGTCGTCCAGATCCCGCCAGCCGCGGTTGTAGAAGTCGCGGGCCGTGGTGGCTGCTACGCCCCAGATATCGTAGAAGAGCCGCAAGGTTCTCATCTTGGTGTCTGACTCGGCGGCTTTGATGTCGTCGAGATAGCCATGGTTGGCCCATTGTACGTAGAGCTCAACGATCTTTGCGCCGCAGCCGGGAAGGCGGGTGATCTCTGCGTGCCAGTCAGACAGGGGCCCTGGTATGAGGGCACGCACAATACTGGATGGAGAACTTACCGTCGACGTGAGTGATGAGGTAGGGGTAAGCGGCTATGGATGCGATGCTTGTCGAGTAGGCTCTAACGCCAACCTCATCGCCCTCAAGTGTCCTGATTTTCCGCATAACTTTGAGTTGCTCGACGAAGGCCGCGTTGGGAGGGTTGTAAGGGGTGGGACGCTGACAAGCATAGGGTGTTTGCAGGTGAGCAGGTACTGGAGGTAGCTGCATAGCTAGTTCATGCTCCGAAGTTGTCTCTTGGAGCAAAGCAGGTCGCTTTGCGTGGATTGCGGTCCGTGGATGATGAAGAACTTCGGTTGGACTTGGTTTGGGTAGACGTGGAGGTGGCATGACTGGCTTCTTGCGCCCTCGGTAGACCAAGAAGTCGTCGACTGGTAAGACTCTCCCTTTGGCCATACTTTCGGTGTACCAAGCCAACCTCACGACGCGGATCAAAGTATCATCATCGTGATCATCATCGCCAGCAGAGCTATCGTTGGTGCCAGGCTCGGTGTTTGATCCTTCAACCTTTCTGCGTTTGTTCGGCGGAGAAGATGAAGATGGACTTGGCTGGGAAACTTCATCGGTAAAGACCTTACGGGATCTCAACTCCAGAACAGCCCGCGCCTTCCTGGATACCTTTCCTAGGATTATCTTGGCCTCGTTGACATCGTATGTCAACGTCGGGATCTGACTTTCGAGTTCGGGTAGTTCATCTCCCTCCAGGTGGGCGGGAAGGAGGTAGATGGGAGGAAATTCTAGGCTCTTGCTTTCCATGCTGACTCTATCCGGGTATGAAACGGTGCACGGGTTGCGCGTTGGGGGATATGAATTTGCTTCATGGCGCGGAAGTCATTCAAGTCTGGGTACAAGCGATACTGTTTGCTTGGATTACCTTAGGTTTAGGGAAAGACGTATGCTAATGGTCACATAAATTCCAAGTAGTTATAGCATCGTGATTCCCAAACATGGCTGGACGTGTATTGGTTGTTGCTTTCGCTGCGAGGGGAGAGTGAGTGTTACCTTGATGCATAGAAGCATGCGCCAGACAGACCCCGGCGGAATCGGCAGCTGGCCACGGTTACACCAGCTGGCAGCACGGTACCACTGATAAGCTGCGGCTCAGATAATGGAAGGTACCGGTACCTTGAGCTGCACGTCAGAGTCGTCGCAGACCACCTTAAAGCTTACCTTACAACTTCATTTTTCCTCCGACCCGCGCCTCATACGCGCTTCTCACGACACCCATAGTACCTAGCAGTTGCAGCTACCCCCGCATACTTGTTGGATCACTGCCGTGGGTTCTACTCAAGCATGCAGGTCTGCAACTGTTATTACCTGACCAGGTAGCAAGGCCTCTCTCATCCTCATCCTCCTTGTCCTCCTTGTCCTCCTCGTCCACCGTCCGTCCGCCTTCTTGGACCTGTCCTTTCCTTGTTCCCATTGCGTCGGCCGACCGCCCGCCCCCATCAACAATCGAACAGTAATTCTTAATTCTCGACTCCGACTCGACACCGAAATACATCTCTTGTCACCATGCCTCCCGAAAGCACCGCCATGGACCTCGCCCAGAGGCTGATACGCTCCGTCACACGCGCTTTCTACGACCCTCGCGTCCTCGATACCCGCCATATCGTCATTGTCGACGCCCTGGTCGTTCATAATGCCTTGCGGGATGACGACTTGTCCTACCTTATGAGCATGAACCTGAAGGATCTACACCGCATTTGCGCCAGGCTCCGCGAGGACCGCTTTTTGCAGGTACATGTCAGACCTGAGCTCAAGGACGGTCAGCAGCGACCGACGAATCGCACCTATTACTACATCGATTATCGACAGGCCATTGATGCTATCAAGTGGCGCGTCTACCAGATCGACAAGCAGGTCCAAGGTAACGCCAAGCCTGCTGCCGAGAAGAAGGAGTATTTCTGTACCCGATGCAAGGCCGAGTGGACTCAGATGGAAGTTCTGGACAAGATGGATCCCATGCGAGGCTTTCTTTGCCATCGCTGCGACAATGTCTTGAAACAAGACCCGGAGCGCGAAGCCGGTGGCCACGAGCAGTCCACGCGCCTTAATAACCAGCTGCGCTTCATCACCGAGACTTTGCCCAAGTTGGATGCTGTCGTCATCCCCGACAACACCTTCGAAGTAGCCTACGCGAACAGGCGCCCCGTCGTCCGAGACGCTCAGAACCAAGTCGTCCATTCGGAACCTGTACTTGACTTAGCGAAGCCCACGGCCGTCAAGGGCATGGCCAACACCGGTCCTCAGAGCATCGCCATCGACATCACCGACTCCGAAGGCCCCACCGAGGCCGAGAAAGAGGCAGAGCGCGAGCGCAAGGAGAAGATCGCCCAGGCGAACGCCCTACCGTCGTGGCACGTCACTAGCACTGTTACGGGCGCGTCCTACGGTGGCAACAACCCCATCCCCGCGGCTGCCAAGGAAGAGGAAGACGAGAAGAAGCCCGCGGAACTGGTCGACGACTCGGTCGACAACGAAGAGATGGCCAATCTGTTCTCCATGCTTAAGGCACAGCAGGAGGAAGAGGCCAAGCGGAAGGAGGCCGAGCAGGACTCTGACGACGAGGAAGATGATGACGAGGAGGAGGAAGAGTTCGAGGATATCACGAACAACGCCAGCTCCTTCGGCGACAAGCGACACCAGTCTAGTGGCACCACGAGCGCTGCAGACACCCCCGCCTCCGAGGAGCGACCGCCTAAAAAGGTCAAGGTCGAGGAACCGGTCAACGACGCAGACAGCGACGAGGAGGAAGTCGCCTTTGAGGATGTATAGAAACGTCCACGCCGGCGCCAACGTTAACTTGGCAATTGCGTACATACACCTTGGCAGAGGTGCTTGAAAAGATGTGCGTTAGCGAATGATGATGCGGGTTGCACTTTTCTGCGCTTTTACGTCTTTCTGCGATACCCTAGACTATTATACAGCGGAGTAACGGGAGTGGGCCAGACATCATTTTCGATAGACGAGGCGCTCAAAAAACAATTGGGCAGGCAATGCAAATAATTGGCAAAGCTTGAAGACGTTCATAAAACCAGGCATAGAAGTGATATCTACAGCATGTTCTTGCTGAGCGGCGTATCATACAGCCCTCCCCCCTCCTCCTACCAGGAGCATGGGCGACTACCCACATGTGTGCGTATTTCGGGGATTGCTAAGGGTTGGACTGGGGGAGAGACGGCAACAGGTTCTCTTCAAGCACGAAGTACATAGCGCCGCAATATCCAGTTCGGAAAAGCACTTCTCTACAGACCGCATCTCCTCCCTCTTATCCGCAGTCCAACCTCATATTACTCATGCTACGTATTTGCGCAGCTAGGTGACGAAAAAGTAAGCAACTACTCAGACAAAAAGCCAGACGGCGTTCGTTGGGGGAGAAGGAGATAATGGGTAGACTCACATCCAGGGTAAGGGCGCGCGAGCTGTTGACTTCCTGGTCGCGGTAGACGCCGACCAGGCTCTCGGAGTCCTGGAAGAGGCCGGTCTTGAGGGAGATGACGACGAACTGCATGCCGGGGCCGGCGTGGTCGCGGATGTAGTTCTTGATCTTCTCGACGTTGGCGTTGTCGAGGGCGGCGTCGACCTCGTCGAGCACGAAGAAGGGGCTGGGCTGGTAGCTGTGGATGGCGAACAGCAGCGCCAGCGCCGCCATGGTCTTCTCGCCGCCCGACAGGTGCTCCATGTCGCGGAAGCGCTTCAGCGGCGGCATGGCGTGGTACTTGATCCCCGACAGGTACGGCTTGTCCGTGTCCTCCTCGATGTCCAGGTAGGCCTGCCCGCCGAGCGGGTACTGGTCCGACCGCGTCAGGTCCTTGTACACCTGCGAGATCTGCTCCTGGATGTGGCTGAAGGCCTTGTTGAAGAGCTCGTACCGTTGCGCCTTGACCTCGTCGAAAGCGTCCTTCGCCCGCTTGTACGAGAGCTTCGAGTCTTCGTAGTCTTTCTCCGTCGACTTGAGCCGCTGTTCAACCACCTCCAAGCGTTCCATAGCTCGCATGTTCGGGTTCAGCTTCTCCAACTCGGCCGTGAGGGAAGAGATCTTCTCCTGCAGCTGATCTTCGACACTTTCGTCGTCCGGCTGTTCATGTCTTGTCAGTAAACAAATACCTTGCGCACCCAAGCGTATAGTGAGTGAATAGGCGATAGATAGACTTACGTTCTTATACCTGTCGTCCAATTTGTCGAAATCGATCTCGATACCGTAGTCGTTCATGGCATCTTCCACCATATCCGCATCGTCCCCTTCGTCTACATCCATGGCGTCTGGGTCCTGGTGCAATAGATTGTCCTCGTTGGGAAGACTGTCCAACGAACCTTCCTTGAGCGGAATGTCGATCTGTTCCAACCGGCACCGCCTGAGCAGTGCGAATTTGCCGGCACTGTTCTTCTGGATTTCTGTCTCCAGGGCACTGATAGCCTTTTGTCGGCTGTCGATGTCTTTGCTCCTCTTCTGGACGTCGGCCTTGGCGTTGTTGACCTTCTCGTTGTGCTCGGCGAGTTCGTCCTTGAGCTCGTCCAATTGCTCTTGCAGTGCAGCAAGTTTATCTTGGTCGTTGCCCATGGCCTCCTCGATTTCCCGTTTCTCCGCCTCGTATGCCTTCATATCCTTCGAGAGCCGTTTTAACCGGTCCTCCAGGTTACGCAGTCGGTTCTCGGTTTCGGCTTGCCTGGACAGCTCCCAGCTCTTGTTACTCTCCAGCCTCTGCTTCTGGAGGTCAAACTGAGTGCGTTTCTCAGCGGCTTCCTGCTCCCAGCTACCTTGCTGTGCCTCGTACGCCCTGATATCCGTGTAGCCGAGCCGCTTACAGAAATCTGCGAAGATCTTATCTTCGACCTGGGCGATTGCGGCCTTGAACTTCTCGACTGCAGCTCTGGTCTTCTGAAGTTTGCTTTCCTCTTCCTTGAACTTTGGTTGCCACTCCTTAAGTTGGCGTTTGAGATGGTCCAATTCTTTCTTCTTGCTGGCCATGTTCTGGTCGAAAGAGGCCAGTTCGGTGCGAGCAAAGTGCAATCGCTGCTCAAGCCCCGTCAGTTCGTTGGATAACGCCTCCTCGGCGGCTCCCCGGCGGTCGACCCTCGGCAATTTCTCGATCTCTTCGCGGAACTTGTCATGCATTTTTCGTAGATTTTGGACGTCGTGCTCCTCGAAACGCCGCTTCCCTCCCTTGTGTTCAGCTCCGCGACCACCCGTCATCAAGCCAGCCTTGTGGATGACGAAGCCTTCCAGCGTAACGGCCTTAACCGGTATTCTACGCTGGTAGCAAACGTGCTTGGCAACCTCCAGAGTGTCGCAGACGATCGAGCTGCCACATGCGTAGGACATGGCCCGCTCCAGTGCAGAGTCGAAGTCGATGGTGTCAATGGTCAGGCGCGCGCCCTGGATGCCCTTAACAGCAGTGTTCACAGCGCTGACTTTGATGTTGTCCAGTGGTATAAACGTCATGGGCGCAAAGTGCTGGTCTTTGAGGTGCTGAACGCAGTCACTGCCCGTCTTGGTGCTGTCCACGATGACCGAGTCGAAGTCGCGTCCAAGGGCAGTAATGACGGCTTCGTCGAACTTCTTCTGTTTGGGCTTGCATAGGTCGCCTACGCGGCCCCTGACCCCGGGATACAGCCGCTTCAACGAGGCAACCATTTCCCTCGTCCGTGTCTCTTTATCGTTTTGACGCCTTCCATCGTCAGCTTCCGCTAGCTTCTTGAGGACATCGAGATCTTTCTCCTCGAGCTCAGTGCGCCGCTGGTTGGTCCTAACTCTCTCGGACTGAACCTGGTTGAACTCTTTCTTCTTGGCGTCGATCTCAGCGGAAGTCTGCTTCACGATGGCTTGCGTGGCATCTCTTCGCTCCTTGATGGTGCTCAATTCGGACTCCAGTTTCTCAACCCCAGCTTGAAACGTGTCTACCTTGCCCCTGAGACTGTTGACGTTTACCTCGTCAGTCTTCAACTGGCGGTTCAGGTTCTCGAGTTTCGCCTGATTGTCGGAGGATTTAGCCATGGCCTGAGCTCTTAAGGTGTTGTACTCCTTGCGGTCAGCGTCGCTGAGCTCCTTGCCTTGCTTCTTCATCGTCTCTTTCCAGTGGTCCTCGAACTGTTTCTGGGCTTTCTGGACCGTGGACAAGTCCTTCTCGATTTTGGCGATCAATTTGGCCTGCTCATCGCGCTCTTTCTGGACCGACTCGATCCTCTTGCGTATCACATCGGCCTGGCTCGTGGTCTGCTGAACCTTCTCCTCAATAGGGACAAGGCTGTTTTCCTTATCCTCGAGCTCCTTTTCCTGTTTTCGAATCTGCCTTTCCACCTTGTGCACGCCCTTGGCGGCGTCGGCCTGCTCTTTGCGCGCCGCATCCAACTTCTTCTCGAAGGATTCGACATTGCGACGGAACTCCTTGAGGTTCTCTTGATGCTCCTGGATCTTGACGCTGGACTCGTCCATGACCTGTTGGAAGTGGTAAAGTTTCCACAGGATATGCGTCACGATGGCGGCATCGCGTTCATCGGTTTTCTTCTGGAAACTATCGGCCTCTTTCTTCTGCTCCTGGTATTGCCTGATCTCGGAATTGATGCCGCGACGGCGTTGGAGCTGGAAGTTGGAGTTCTCGGCAGACTGGTCTGCTTCGTTCTGGAGTCTCTCGTACTCGGCCTTGTATTCCAGGCTGCCAGAAATCTGCTCGATCAGGCGAGTCAGATCTTGGGGTGACTGCGATGCGATGGCCTCCACATCGCCCTGGAAGACCAGGAAGTTACGAGCCTTGATCAGGATGTTCTCGGCCTCGAGGGCTTCGTTGTACTGTTGGGCAGTGACGATACGGTCGTTGATTCGGTACTCGCTGGAGCCTTGACTGGTGATGGAGCGCTTCCAGCGTTGCTCGTCGCTCGCGTCGTCTTCGTAGACGGCCATGACCCAGGCAGTCTTGGGATCGCCTCGATCGCCTCGGTTCGACTTGTCATGATCGTCGCCGTTTACTTGGCCATTTGCGTGGCCGTTGGTGGCGGGCGTTTCAGCAGATCCATCGTCGTTGATTTTGGAGGTCTTGAGCACTCGACCGCGGTAGACCAGGTCCTTCAAGTGGGTAGAGCGCAAATGCGACGACTTGATACCAAGGACGAAAGATATAGCGTCCATGCTGGATTAGGAAGAGGCTGTTAGTAGAGTAGTAGAGCGGAGGCGCAGGATGACCAGGGTGACTGTAGTAGCTAGCACCGAGGGACACGCACGAATTAGACTTGCCGGAGCCATTGGGGCCGATGATAGAGGTGAAGTAGGAATCGCCAAACAAGAGGGTGTGATGCCCCTTGTAGGACTTGAAGTTAAATAACTCGAGGCGTATGAGCTTCCCCATGTTGGCTGGCGGGTTGGCGGGAGAGTTGTCGCAAGTGACTTGTGGTTGTTGACTGGCGATGGAGAGACGCGACTGGGACGGCGGGCGGCGGGCGGCGGGCGTCGTGGGTGGAAGAATCGGCGGCGCGATTAGGGCTGCAGTTGGAACCGGCGCATTTCAAAGCACAGTCGTGGGTCTTCGCAAAGGACTGGCGAGTGAGACTAAGGCGGCGCACAATGAGGTTGCTGAGCGGGAATGGCCTCTTTTTTGGGGGAACCGGAGGCTGCGATACGCGACTTGGACACGGGCGCGGCGGGCAGTGAGTGCCAGTGCTTGCTTTCCAGCTTGCGGGCTGCGAAAGCCGCTCTGCCCCAAAAAGTGCGACAGTGCACGCGGCGGCGCGTGTGTTCGAGGGGTCTTGGGTCTTGGGTCTTGGGGGGTCCAGTGTGCATGCCCACTGCCCAGCAAGCCGGGTTGCGCCTGCCGTTTTCTGCCGCTTGACTGCCAGCTGTCAGATCTGGCAATCTGGATACCTCCGGCTGCCAATGATCAGCAGGGCAAGCAGGACAGCCAAGCGAGCCCAGGCCCCAAGGGTCTGGTAGGCTGGCTGGCAGGCTGGCAGATGGGCTCCACAGGTATCCCAGGTATCTTGCGAATCATGGACCCAGCAAATGGAAGCTCGGATCGTTCCACAGCGTCACACGTCACTCCCGCCGCCAATATCTGGATCCCGTCTGGAGAGCTGCAGTGCAGTGGCCTTCACTTCCAGCGTGTACCGCGAATCTCTGTTCAAAGCAGGCGTCACAGGCTGCCATGCGCTGAATGGCGTCACATCTTCTGCTGCCAGCATTGCACAGGTAACAACGTGGCCCAGTCGCCCTGTTGAGGGACTAGATATCTCCAGCATCTGCTGTCTGGACCAATTCTTCACCGTCCTCAACCAAGCTTCCGCCCTTCTCCTGCATCTGTATGGATATTCGTGCCCTTGTCTCACTGGACCATCAGGATTTTCAAGTTTCATCGCCCAAGGCACACCACCAGCTGTCCAAGCTGCAGCAACCGGGACAACGTATATTACTACCGTCCGGAGTCCCTCGTTCTCCCGTTCTGCTGTGTCCATCGCCAAATCTGGTATCGTCCAACCAGATCTCTCCCTCGAGACACGTCCCTCTGCCATATCCTTCTACGGGACGCCCGACTTAAGCACCTATCCCTTTTTTGTGTCCGCTGTCATTTGCCTGCACCATCTCGTCCGTCCTCTCCGCCTTGCCTGAGTAGCTTCAGCCCTCCCCACTCAGTACCTAACCTTAGGTAGGTATTACCTTAATTATTAGCCTAGATACCCTGGGCTTGGACACGTGAAAACACCTTTCAGGGGTCTCTTCACATTCCACTTGCAGGGTTGAAAAGACAAACACCCCCCCACAGGTCGCAGGTGTAAGTCAGTTCCCACCGCCTCCAACGCTCTTCGTGATTCTGATCTCCCTACCAGCTTCCTCGCTTTCGAACCTTACGAGCTGCCAGGGATCTAAGACGATAACCTATACCGCCTAGGGTCATCGTCAACATGGCTGACCCCAACGAGCCTCCCTTAACCGACCCTCCTGCCAAGTCCGATGGCACCCAGACTGATGATGATGAGGTCGCTCTGACGCCTGATGACACCGCTGCCCGGTCTGCCGGCTCCTCTCCTCTCGAACCTGCCATATCCGACACCCCCAGATTGGGAGATGCTTCCCCCAAGAGTCCTCCTCTGTCGAGGCACGATTCCTTTTCTGCTACCAGCAGTTCACACCCCGAGGATTCCCATGACTGGGATACCATCCCTCCCCTGGACAAGCTCACTATTCTGGATATTCTCGACAACTTCGCCCTCCCACAGCAGTTAGAGAAGCTACAGAAGGGCATCTCGGCCCAAACTGAGAAGGTACGCAAATCCAGAGCGGCATTGAAGTATAGGAGCCAGGAAGCTCGCGAGCGTATGGTCGATGAATGGCGGCGTCGTTTGCCCTCGGCCGACGAGCAACTGGAGAGATACCGGAAGCGCATGAAGAAGAGCGTCGAGAAGCTGGGCACACAATGGAGCGACGCCAAAAATGTCACCTTGCGAGAGAAAATTTCTTTCATTTGCGGCGTCATGAACATCTTCATCAGCGGCTACATGATCGGCGCTTGCCCCGAGTACTTCCACATCTGGTACACCGCCCAGCTCGTCTACTTTATGCCCGTCAGGTATTGGCAGTACCATCAACGAGGCTACCACTACTTCCTTGCCGACCTCTGCTACTTCGTCAACCTTCTGATGTTCCTTACCATCTGGATTTTCCCGACTTCCAAACGACTCTTCATCGCCGCCTATTGTCTTGCATTCGGCAACAACGCTGTCGCCATTATCATGTGGCGCAACTCCCTGGTGTTCCACGATTTCGACAAGGTCACGTCTCTGTTCGTCCACATCATGCCGTGCGCGACGCTCCATTGTATGATTCACCTGTTCCCGCCTGAGTTGCAGCGCGACCGCTTTCCGGCCCTCTGGACCGTGAAGACTTCGCCGCCGGGCTCCCCTACTGCTTACGGGAACGTGGTCTCCATGATGGCTTGGTCTACCATACCCTACGCCGTCTGGCAAATGATGTACTACTTCTTCATCACCGTCCGCAGACGTGAGAAGATCGCGGCTGGTCGGCCCACCTCTTTCACTTGGCTGCGCAAGTCGTACTCGAAAGCTTGGATCGGAAAGCTTGTACTTTCCTTGCCCGAGAGCCTCCAAGAACCCGCCTTCATGGTGATCCAGTATCTCTATGCGGTCTTGACCATGCTGCCTTGTCCGCTCTGGTTTTACAGTCGATGGGGCTCGGCCACCTTCCTGATGGTGGTC
The DNA here is from genome assembly GCA_022376655.1 of Xylariomycetidae sp. FL0641. Classification (NCBI taxonomy): domain Eukaryota; kingdom Fungi; phylum Ascomycota; class Sordariomycetes; species Xylariomycetidae sp. FL0641. The sequence continues at coordinate 44,523 of JAJJKE010000082.1, forward strand.
TTTACTTGGAGCGTGTACAATGGCTCCACCTACTACATTGACGTCTTCGGAAAGCGGTTTCAGAAGGAGCTCGAGTCGATGAAGGCCGAAGTGGCTAAGTGGCAGAGCTCTCCCGACCTGCTGAACTCCCCACCGACCGGCCCGTCTGATGGCAATGAGAAACGGCGAGCCTCTTCGACCAAGAATGACAATGTAAACCGAGATGTCCAGGTTCAAGACCACGTCAGTGGCAGGCGGATGAGCATCGAGGAAATCCCTATGTTGCATGAAGAACAACCAGGGAAGTCGAATGGTGGCAATCCGGCCACCGCGACTGGTGCTGATAGTGGTGTGTCTGGCAACATGCAGGAGAGGAAGCCAACTGCTACAGGTTCATAGCGGATGGTTGAGTGGTGATGGATGGCTTGTTTGGGCTTGAATGGCATTGGGTGTTGGTGATAGGGTGCCTGCCTGGCTTTGCACAGTTCAGTGTTTGGATGGAGTTCTGTCGCATGTGGGGTTGTAAAGACCGATAAACAGTCACGAGACACATGCGATACCCCTTTCCATGTATTTGTTTACGCGGCATCACAGGTACCATAGTAATGACCTTGAGGGTACACGAGACACAAGCGGGATTGAGAGGAGTTGGTATAATAGACGAATGGAAATGTGACCATGACCTTGTAGCAAATTTAAGAAAGCACCCCCCGATGTCTGGTTGTGACCTTTATGTGTCTGTAGAACAAAGGCATGGTCCGGTTCTTGTTCAAAACGAGATCCTAATCGGCAGTTATTTGATACCTTAGATATCAAAGAGCTTACACCCTGGAGCCGCGGACCAAGATTCTAATCACCGGAGAAAATCACACCAGAGCAATTTTCACGCATTTTTTCAGAATCTTATTATATTTTGTCGGTGACGCTATGGTACTTCCAGCGCCCCTGGCCCTGCGTAGAACCGTTCATTACGCGTCTATTCATCAAGCCAAGTGCGTCGTTGTGCTAGCCACTGCCAGGACTTCCATAATTATCGAGTCCAACTTGCAAAGCCAGCCTGAAAGCATGAAGCTAGGGCAAGAGATGCGACAGCACTGGGCCGAAAGCAGCACTGCAGATTGGCAGATTGATACCTAGCCATAGCAAAGTTCGGCGTCCTGCAGTTTCCGTAAAGCCAGACCAAATGCGAGTCGGTGTCACAAATGCCCGGCATTAAATTCCAGGATTTGGCGCGTACTCCTTTGCATGCATGCATAATCACGTAACCGCCACTGGGGCCAAAAGGAAACCGATAACGCTTGAATGGGGTCGAGGTACCTGCAGAAATACGTGGTCTCTGCCTGCCTGCCTGCCTGCCTGCCTGCTCCCCGTATGATAGACAAACGCCGGTGGATGCAAACAACTGAATGGGGTATGTCGTCCTGAAATTCATGAAGTCTTCGCACCGCCATGATGGGACGAATAGGTACCGTGGAAGAAAGGTGTCGGGATTGTCGTAATTAGAAACACATGAAGTGAGTCGAGGGTGGCTTGTACTTAAGCCCCGTGGAGTCGAGATGGTTGCGTGCTTGGTATACACCAGGGGGGCCCCCATCAGCGGATCACACCCCAATCTGCCAACCGTCCTCCACCATCACTATCTTCTCTCTGGCCTGGCCGCCGCCCAAAGACGTTCCAGAATCGCAGAGTCTCGTCGCCAGCACCGGTGACAATGGTCCTCCCGTCGGGACTCATCGCAAGGTAGAGCACTCGATACGTGTGGCCCGTGAGGCTGCATACCTGCGTCATGGAAGGGTACTTCCACACCACAATCTGGTTCTGACTGTACCCATGGGTCGAGACGATTTCGTTCGAGTTCTTGGACCAGGAAATGTTGCATACCTGGCTGCCAGTGTCGACCTCGTTGATGACAGACCCTCGCACCGTGTCGTGGAATATGATTCTCCTATCAGCTGTTCCACCGCCCGACGCGAGGAGACCACGCTGATGTGGAGACCAAGCAATGGCTTTAACCGCCGCGGTATGGTCCGCGAACTTCCACAGCGGTGTTTCTGTCAGCCTGTCCCAGACCATAAGTTTGTTGTCGTTGCCGCCGCTTGCCAGCTGGCCATCTTCGCAGTTCCATTTCAGACCGCAAACTTCTTGCTTATGGCCCATCAGCTTCCGCATCCACTGATCCGGGGCCCGGACATCACGATGGTATATCAATCGATCTCGGGATCCGGAAGTAAGGATATGCGTGTTCCAGGCCAGGGAGCCAACCCGCGCAGTGTGGCCTGTCATGGTTCTAAGACGCCTGGTTTTCTCGGCATCCCAGATTTGGACCAGCCCTTTGCCAGTACCAATGGCCAGATGTGTACCCTTCTGTATCCAAGACACGCTGGTGACCGTGTCATCCTCCAGCGTGCAGAGCTTGTTGACGCGACTGGTCTGGGCGTTCCACATATAAACACTGGAACCCAGTCCGACACCCAGGACATTGGCACTTCCCCAGTCCACCAGATTCAGGTAGAAGTCATCTGCTAGTTCGGGGGCGTCCAAGACCTTGTAGGGAACTTTACTGACAGCGCGAGGCTGCCTTCGCGGGCTGAGAAGCATCTGTTGACTGCCAAGCCGGACTGGGGACAAGCTGTATATCTCTGCCCGGGTGTCTAGATTTGGGCCGTAGCGGCTTTGTGGTGTCCTCGAGGGCGTTGGATGTCCACCGGCAAGATTTCGCGGAGACATATAGGAGAACAGGTTCTTGTTTGGTGTAGATGGGGTGTAACTGGGTGGCAAGGACGGTGGGGGTGGGTTAGGGGGGGTGTGCGATCGTGTCCCATCGTAGGCGCGTGAATGATGGGAGGGCGGCTGCAGATTCGGGTCAGGCGATAGAGTCGCGGCCTGAGGTATTGTGCCTTCAAAAATCTCGGCCCTAAGAAGCGTAGAGAAGGTGCGGTTCGCTTCCTCGTCTGTCCCCGTGGTTAGCAAGGAGACTTGAAGAAAAGGCACACAGAGTCCAACTTTTTTGATAGTTCAGGTCATTAGGAGCGCGTGGCTTGTTCTTCCGTGACGGTGTAGCTGGCGAGCCTTCTTCGTATAGGAGGCGCAGGCTTGAGGAAAGATCTTGCCCGGATCGTGAGGGTATGAACCTGTGATGCGTCAGCGACCAGTCGGCTGCACGCAGAGCGGCCCCCAAGATGGACTCCGGTCTCGATGCTCACCTATCGCCGTTCAGCCGGGGGCGCTTTCTGCTCGGGCTGGCACCAGGCGCGCTATCGCGTCTATCGGCAGAGAGTTCCCGAGATAGTGCCCGGGACAGGATTTCGGGGTCGAAGGCGGCACTGGTTGGTCTGTCGGTGGAGCGACCACTATGTCTCGAGCTCTTAGGCAAGAATCCGTTGTCGACGTTTTGACGCGCTTGCAGACGGCCACGATCGGAAGGTGGAGGAGGGGTGCCTATCCTCGAGGGGGTTCGGGCGGCGGGGCTTGCAGTGCCAGGAGCAGAGCGTTTGGAGGGATGTCCTGCAGCCGCAGCGGCAGCGCGGCTTTCTAGAGGCATGATGATGGTGGCGTTGCTGTGACAGAGCAAAGGGAGTGCGACGGCGGAAATTGATATTGTTGTTTGATGTTGTCGGTGGTGTCGGGTTCGGTATCCTTCGCGGATGCGTCGCCGTTGTTGTTAAGGTTAGGCAGTCGGGAAGTATGACGGCGGTCGGTCATGCGCAAGGCGAATGTTGATCACGCAGAGGGGACAGGACGGCGTCGCAGGCATTTAGATGCAAGAGCCTAGACTATCCGCCAGATATCCCTTCAAGACCCCGCCGTGCAGTAGCCTTCTATCGCATGCTCCGCGGCGAGCTCGGGCGGTGGTCAATCGGCGGCGGTGGGCGAGCTCAGCGGAGTAACGAGTTGAGGTGCAGGGAAAGCTGGGATGATGACGACAATGGAGTCGGAGTGCGTCGCGCGCTTTGATAGCTGATATTGCAATTCGTGGAAGAGTACACTGGAATCGGCGCGGTGGCGGGAGTGCACGGTAGGAGGGGAGGATGGAGCTGTCGTGAGGGCGCTTTTTCGGTGGTTGTTGTGGTGGATGGAGAGTTTGGAGTGAAGTCTGGGGAGAGGCGGCGGCGACGGACTGGGCATTGGGAATTGGGGGTTGAGAATGGCCGTGGGCCAAGGTAGCGGGAGCGGAAGGCAGAAGGCAGAAGGCAGCCCTGTGCCTTTCGGAGAAGCAGGAGGAAAGACGGGAGCGTACAGTGTTTACGTTACTGTCCACATTGGGTCGCGCCTGCTGGAGACTACTCAGGTAGCTCAGCCCAGGTGAAGTGCCCGTTTGGTGGTGGTAGCTTCCGCAGCTCGCAGACAGTGTGAGCCAATCGCCTACACCGTGGGTATTTGGTAAGCTAAAAGAGGTACGGATACCTATCCTGCTGCAAAGGCCACCAAGCCCTGCTGCAGACTTCACAGTGCACTGGACCGGCATTCAATCAACTCCAACCCCTCCTCCCTCTCTGCGCCTCCTGCAATCCAATCGTCTTCGAGCACGACTTCAGGTGAACAACAGTCCCGATGCATCTTATCATCCACTTTCTCCCCTCAAGCCCAAGACTTTTTATGGATTCCACCGCTGACATCTTTTACTTCATTTCTGGCTTATTATTCGCGTCTGGCTCAGCGCGCGGCGGGCGATTCGCAACCATGAGCTTTGTCGCGCATGACCGCTAACTAGCCCCGTCTTGACTGGTGGCTGGAAGCGCGTGTGTGCGGGTGCTCGACGCTCTCTTTGTTTTTATTGTGGAGGCTGGTGGTGATCCAGCATGCGATAGCCCAAGCGGGTACGGAGGAGGGAGTATCGTGTCGGGTGTGTGGTGTGTGGTGTCTGGCAATCTGGCAATCTGGCGTCCTGCGTCCGGTGTCTGATGTCTCCTTTAGGGACAGACATCAACAACGTGCTGCATAAGTCGGGCCTCTGACAGGCTCCCAAGGCTCCTCGCCCTTCATTTCTACACGTCCCGCCCCTCGCCAGGCCCGATCGCTAGACCCAGTCCGCGAGCTCATCCATCAAAACATGCGAGCGGGACGCGACCTGCTCCCCAGACAAGGGGCGCAACACGCGACCTGCTGCTGCCACCGCGCGCCCGCCTTGTTTATTTTTCTTAGCCCTGCCACCCACAGCTACCTTAAAGTACCTACTAGAAGATCCACCCCTCGTTGCCCTTCTTCGCTGCGCTCAGAAGGCGCCAATAATCGGAACACACTAATAATCGGAACATGTTATCATTTTTGCAGTGCATCCCACTATAACCTTAACATGTCCGTATAGCCCGCCCGATTTGCGGCAGCCTTGCTTGCCCGCTATGCTTTAGCACACTTTCGCAACACTTACAACACGGCTACAACATCCGTAACACGGCTGCAATGTTATTTCACTCTTTGAATAGCATTGGAATAGAGGCGCGTAACGTCCTGGTTTTTTTTTTTACATATTAAGTGCTGGTTAAGGTGTTTTGCTCTATGCTTTTGTGACGATGTTAGTGGTTGGCTGTATATACTACTTAAACCTTAACATGTTCCGATTATTGGTGTGTTCCGATTATTGGCGCCTTCTGAGCGCAGCGAAGAAGGGCAACGAGGGGTGGATCTTCTAGTACCTAGGGTAGCAGGCTAGTAGGTCGGAGCTGGGCAGTGGGCACTGCAGCGGACGCGCCAGCCAATCTCCCGACTGGCTGCTTGGCTGCCCTCCATCATCCAGCGCCCAGTGGCCACCAGGGCAGCGGCCACGGGGCTGCCCTTCCACTGCGCCCCTTGCCATTTCCCCTTTGTGATAGGACGGCCAAGTGCTTCGGCGCGCGTCAACACTCTCCCTACCCTGCCTGGGCAAAACACAACAATAACACAACGAACCGCGCCAGCTGCGTACTCACCCAGTGCATGCGAATTGTTGGCGGTAATTGCGTCTCCTTTCTCTTGTCACCGTCCGCTATACTCCCATAGCCCTGGGCAGTGACCGGTTCTCACCACTCATCGGTGTGCAACGGTTTACGCCTGTCGGTTGAATCTTCCTGGGTGCGGAAGTTGTCCATTTACTTGGGACCTACGTAAGGTTACTAGGTATTTGATCTGGTCTGCTTTCTACCTCGCGCCAGGCAGGGCTTGTTACAGGTTAAGGTATTGTTAACATTACTACAACCATGACTAGTGTCACGACATCTGTCCATATAATACATAACAGCAACGAAGACGTTCCGTTCAGTACACTGCAGAAAACCAACATATCCTGACGAACCTGATCAAACTCCAGCGCAACCGGGTATAAGAGCCCACAAATCAACGCTTCCAATATTACCACCCGCATCTGCTCAAGGAATGTCTAGGTCAAGATCATCGTGTAGAGCAAAGCTCGTCTTCGACGCCATATGGCCCGTCTCCGCGGCGCGCCTGAGCGATGATAGAGGACGATGCTCGTCGAGCACCCGGTTGGCCGCTGCGAAGCTAGAAAGACTCATGGTATCTTCATCCCTCCCCTGTGCGTCAAATTGTCGATTGCGCCGGCGACCGATGAACCTGTCAACTGGGGGTGCATCTCGCGTCCGCCGTGACGATGCTTCATGCTCATCGTCGACGAGAACCACCATCCACACCCCCACGGCGCCGTTTCCGCCCAGCAGTGGTGTGCAATGGATCCAGCGACCCTTGCCGTCGTACCCCTCGCTATCCGCCGCCTTGGAAGGGTGTTTTAGCCATCTTATCTTCGCTGTGACCCCGTGCCCGTCGGCCAGTGCCTGTTCAATGGCATCGCGTGTTGACCTGGATCCGCCTATACGCGCCAGGAAGTTGCTTTGCAGTATCCCGGGTACCCTCATGGAAGGCGACGCAAACAGGATCTTCAGATTCGGGTGCGGGCGTACAAGGAGGTAATGCTGATAGATGCCTCGGAGCCGCCCGCCGTGTGAGGTGGATAAACCCGAGAGCTGGAGCACCGGGTCCGATGGGCGCCGATCCATCATTCCGTCGTCTTTGAAGACGAGCCGAGGCTTGTTCCATGCCGATCCGGCTTCGGTGTCGGTGATGTCTTCTTGGTGCACACGGTACATGATACCGCCGGATTCTCGTACCGTTTTGAGCTCCCGGAGGTTGAACATCTCGGCCAGCTCCCGGAAATCATCACCCTTCTCCTCCCCAGCGCATCCGCCGTCTTCCTCGGCGTCGAACCTGGTATTACCGTCGCATCCCTGTGCCACGAGACGTTCAAACGCCTCGAGCCCGGCGCATTCCTTGACAAGACCCGAGACATCTACTTGAGCACCGATGTGGTAACGGACGACCCCGCGACTGTCGAACAGGGGTGCGATCATGATGAGATTCATGAATGGGGATCCGTCGCGTCGATAATTTACTGCCACCCAGACATGTCAGTCAGTAGGGCTTCAAGGCGGCGGTATAGTCGACACAACCTACAAAACGTCTCGCAATGCTCTTCGCCAGCTTGCACCTTTTCTTTAATCCGCCTGATGCTATCTGGGTTCGTCTTTGGACCCTGGAGAAAGCGGCAATTGCGTCCCAGCACGTAGCCCATACCATACTGGGTCGTTTTGTTGAATTCTACCTCGACTGTCAGCGTGGGGTGGGACCAAAAGGCATCGGAGAGCTCACCTTCGCTCGCGAATACGATCGGGTTGTCTGGTCTCGAGGGATCTGTCAGGCAGAAGACCTCGGCCAGACCCTCTGAGAGATCCCGGAGGTGGGCAGGCAGAGTGTCCGCGATCCTCCGCTTCACGGTCACGCTAACGGTTTGAATCCAAGTGTCGGTGATATATGCGGGCAGATCCTCTCGAGCAAGTGTCTCAAATGCCTTGTTGGCTTTCTCGAGTAGAGATTGGTTTATCGTCTTGGACGCGGTCTCGTTGCTGAACTCCAGTCCTTCGAGTGGTGCTAGGGCTTGGGTGATGGCATTGGAGTACCGAATGGCTTTCAATGCTTTCAAGGAGTCCAGGTAATAGACCAGAAGGGGCATCGACCTAGGCCTGGACGCATGGAGGAAGTTGGTGAATCTCTGCAGCATCAACGGATCATCGAAGATAACGCGAAGATGGTCGACCGAGAAGAGCTGTTCCGATCGCTGCTCCAGGGAAAATTGCGATGCCTGAGGGCCGGTTCCCGACCTGGGCGCGATGAGGTCGAACGAGGCCGGATCGTATTCCTCCTCGGCCAGCGGCTCAAGCGTGTCGTTTTCGGACGGACCTTTGGTCTGCAGCGGTAGCAATGTGCTGCCGTATGTCGGCGCTATCGATGAAGCAGAAGAGTTGGCCCGCGACCTGGAAGAGTGAGTCAGGAGACTTCGAGGGCCCGTCGACGGCGACCTTGTGACGTTTTCCAGCATGTCATCTGGTTCCGAGGGCAGATTACATTGATCTACCATGCTGGGTGTAGGTGCTCGACTGTTTCGGCTGCTTTTCTACCATCAGCGACGTCTGTACGGAACGCCAACCCTGTTTCACCTGAGACCTACCTTGGCCGATAATGATCGGCAAGTCGCTGTTCCATGTGCGCTGGTCTTGCTTTTGCCGCGCAAGCCCTCCTTGACGCCACAGGTGAGACGACAGATTCGGCACCCAGTAGGGTGGGTAAACTTGGAAGTCTTCTGGGGATGTCTGGAATCTCTGCGCCTCCTCCTTCGTCGATCTCGTCGTCTCGATACGCGGTGAATGATCGAACACTCGTAGAGCTGCGGGGAGAAGCACCATAAGCTCGTCCTGGGGTTTGCCGCTTATCTTTGTTTTTGGACCTTAACGTTACGTATTGCGCCATGGTGACTTTACACGGCACACCTAGACGGCAGGTGCGCGACACACGGATCTCCAGATGAAGCTGAAGTTTCTTTTTGGGAGAAAACTCCCTTACCCGCAGACTGTCGACGCCGGTCCAAGCGGTTCTTATTCACACTAGTGTCACATTCAGCCTCCATTACGTAGCAGGCATCGAGGCCTTGAGCGGCAGTGTGGTACGGCTTGCGGTGCCAGGGCCCAAACGGAAGCCGATGCACCCTACATCGCAGATCGGAGGGTCCCCATGAACAGGAACCTTCTTGCGCATTGATGGTGAGGCTAAACGAGAGTCCTGACTAGCTCACGGGGTCTCAACGCTTACGTAGTGGGGACTGAGGGTTGAACTACGAGAACTATGGTTGATAGTGAATCATACAACGCTCTACAAACTCTTCCTTCTGGTCTAGCCGGACGGGTCTATTCGAGTCCGGCTCGGGCCCTCTCTGGGATGGTGTTCACCTTGAAAATCACACCGCGGGTATCACAGCCAGGAACAGGGTGGGCAGGGACGTAATCTAGACGAGGCAACTCTGAGATGCGTTCAAAGATGAAGCAACTCGGCCTTTGTTTCCCCGGGATTCCTATATGCGTGAGACGAGGCCTCAGTCGTCCAAGACGGGTATTGTAGCCACCGCCATGGAAAGCGGACCACGGTAGACGGTAGCACCGCATTCGAAGTACGATCTGGAGGTCCAAGGATAGTGACGACGATCAAAACAACGCCTTGTCTGCATAGATTTGTTAGACCTTCAGACCATCCCCGTTGCGGGTTGTCACTTGACTGGCCGTTGGCGGGTAAGGCACGTTCAGGCCACGTCTGGTAGGAATTGTGACGACACTCCTGACTAAAACCCAGCCCGTCACATGGCAAAGGGGGAAGTCTGGGGGGGCATTTTCGATGCTCATTCCGAGGGGAGGCTAGCACCATGCCGCCAACTGCTTAGCCCCCCCAATAGTCTTCGGCATTCCAATAACCCGGATGTAAGCCGTCCGGCATGCTTTTGACGTCTCCAATAGGACAGGATTGTTGAAAGCCTATCTAGCATCGTCCGCCACGACGTTGTTCCCAGACTCCCAGACTCCCAGCCTCCCACGTGGAAGTTCGTCATCAGGGGTTCTACTGCATACATCGTCCTGACCAGCACCCGATTGCCATAGGAAGAAGGCCGAGGAAATATGATGCGCGAAAAGGAAGGAAGGACTGTGATCCTCTGCTTGCAACAGTCAAGGGAACCTGTGCTCTGGGATACTGATGAGGTGTCGGTGTCAACAATTGAAGTTCTGTACGATGGACATATCGAGGTACATGGGGTCCCGACTAAAATCATTCAGGTACCAAGGGTGTCTAGAGCCCCCAGAATATGCCAGTGTTGCATTAGATGAGTGAGATCGATGGCACTGGCTTTGCGTATGCCGGTGTCCTGCTCTACACATGCTAGCTGAACCACAAACAGGAAGCTCACCGGGCACACCCTGCAGATTGAAACCCTACCTCCTTGGAATTGCATTGGACCAGAGTATTGGAAAGAAGCACCGGCAAGTTTCAATGCCGAAACCCGCAAGATCGAGGGTTTTCTTTCTTCCCACAACTCTAAACTCACCTCCAAGTAGTTTAGGCATCGGGAAGGGGGGAATCACAATTATTAAGGTCTGGTATCCATAGGAAAAAGACGGTAGGAAATGCCCAGGTGCGTGGCATCTGTTCCAGCGAAGTAAGGGAGAGTGATCGTATGTATAAGAACCGGAGTTAGTAATATCAAACCCACATTCTCAGCCTGGAGTGAGAGCATGAAAAGAGAACGCTACATGCCACTCCAACACTGCCACGTGCCCACATACTCACAGGCTCGACTCACAAGACACCCGACCCTCTTTACAGGGGTTCCATCAAGTGCCCAAATGGTACCTCACAGTAAAATTAACAAGATTATTTGCAGTGTGAGTTCGATTCAATGGATCAATGGGCCACCCGCTTCTATTGTGGCGAAGTGTCTGCTCTTCTATTCCGGGGGGTCTCGAGAACCAGACAACGCAGCGATCGCCATCTTCTGGGCCATGGGGGGGGGTATTATATGCCCAGAAGCTTGCAAAACAAAGAGATTCGGCGTGCTGTTCGCGCTGATCTATCCGTCACCTTGCTAAACCAGTATATAGCATGTTCTCTATCGTCGCGAAGAAGAATAACCGCCAGTCAGCGATGGATGCCCGGCGACCGCGCATGAGGACCCATGACGGTAGTCCCCGCGTTCCTAGAAAAGCAACCAAAGCTACTAGGAACTCAACAGTCACAGCCAACCCCCCTGGTGGGTGGTGTCAAGCGGTGGAATGTTACCGGCTTCCCAGCCTAGGAGGTCCGCCCGTCGTTGTCATGCCTCCCATAGCGTCGTGGGAGGGATTATAATCTGGGTTGCCACCCATCTAGGCTGATTCGGCCTGGGCTAGCAACCGGGCGCGCCAGTTGTTACAGACCTCCTCGAAACCACCGACAACTTCGTTGCAGATGCCAGCACACTCGCGCTTCTCGAGTCGCTCGCCCCAGTTGCCCCTGATTAGCCATCTCTCCCCTTCTTCCCTCAGTTCTTCTTCGCGCTTCATTTCGGCCACCATGTCCTTGGCTGTCCTCAAACGGCGGGTGGCGGTCGTAGTAGTCTGCCGAGACATGTGTAATGTGTCTGACAAGTAGTTCAGTGTTTGTACCAGGTCGGACGTGACCGAGTGTAAGGCGGCTAGCGAGGTGAAGGCGGATGTTGTTGGCCGCGGCATACTCTCGGAGACGGAAGTGAGAACAGGGAGGAGGCTGTCGATAGTTTCGGCATCAGGGGGTGCTACCAGTGGCGATAGGAGCGGGAAGGTGAGGTTGTGGAGTTGTCTGGTTTGGTGCGCCAGATGTGTAGCCAAGGCCGAGTGGGCAGTTATCAGCCTACATAGTAGTACGTCAGTGAGCGAGTGCGCTGGAAGGAAGGGTCGGGGACAGAGATATATAAGACATGAAGCTTACCTGGTAGTACTTCCTTCTACACCGGACTGAGACCCCAAGTCCCTCAAGCCCTCCGTCACGCGGGTGAAAACACCGTCAGCAGAACTACCGACGTTCTCGGTACCTCTGCGGGCCAATGATTCGACGGCATCGATTTTGGCAACCAAACTCGGGGGCATACCGGGAGTCTCGAGATCGGATTCGGAACCATACTCGCTACCGTCGTAGGCACTACCTGTCCGGCGATGGCTTCGTCCGTTGGCTGCAGGCACACTCAAGCTCGCGTTCTTGGTATGAGTTGGTAGACCTGGTTGGCGTGCAATTTCCGAGCCACCGTCCTTGCCCTTAGCGCCATCGACAGAATCACGGTGGCCATGGTCTTCTGGGGGACCTTCGCCACCCTGGCCCTCTTCATAGTATTCATCATCCTCGCCGGATCCTGACAAAGCGTCCGCAAGTTCGTCTGCAAGATTTCCAAGGCCATTATCGTGGCCGGTACCGGTGCCGCTGATATCTTGGGTGTCGGAATCGCCGTTCACGCTGTTGCGAAGCGGGGTCATGGGATCTTGGGACGATTTGGACAGGCGGCGGGCTGGGCTGTCATCCCGGTAAGAACCATCGACGGCAGAGGATGGGCGAGAGTGGCCCGGCGTGTGCGGCGACCTAGACATACTGCGAGGGTGCAGGAACAGGCGAGTGATGGCAGAGGTCGAGTGGTGTGGTTTCGACGGGCATCAGTAGCCGGGGACGAGCAGCTTATAACCAAGAATGACGAACGTCAAAGCGAGAACCGGGCAGTGGGCTATCGAGAAGCGTGTGTTTTTGTTTTGTTAGCGCAGGTAGACCTGCTGTGCTGTAAGTCGAGTCGGTGATCTTCGACGGGGATGGGTGGTTGCTGTGGTAGGAACGGGATGGAAGCGGACAGGGCCGGGAATATAACACGATGCGATGGCTGATATGGTGGAAAGAAGGAGTAGCGGGGGATACGGTCTATCGCGGCGCTCAAAGACGGCGTGATGGACAATCTGTACTAGGCGTAGACTCGGGCAAGACCACCTCAGGCACAATCACGACAAGAAGACAGACAGACAGACAGACAGACAAACAAACGGACCCGAGTGGTTAGCAACAGCACTGTATTATTGCCCGACGGCGGACACGGGGGGTGGAATTGGGAATTGGGGATGGCGAACGCGAGCGGCGAGCCGGGCCCTGACGATCGCATTTTGGTCCTGTCGAGATTGGAAAAGGGACCCCTGCCCGCCTGCCAACTCCTCCCAGCCCAGCTCCTCCCACTTTCTGCGTTGGCAATGGCTTGCAGCAAGCAAGGACCAAGCATCGAATTGGAAGCACATGCCAGCAGCCGGACAGCCACGACGGTGTGTGGCCTGGGCCTGCGTGCTCGTTTCCCGTTTCAGGGCAGCTGCCAGAGATTGGAGCAGCATATGGAGGCAGAGAGGCTTGGGAGGTTGCTGGGGCTGCCAGGACTGCTGCCAGCTGCGTGGTGCCCCCACCGCCCCCACCACCATCATTCTAGGTCTGGCGGGGCAGTCGCGAGAAGCAAACAATTAAACCGACAACGCCTGCGCCTGCGCCTGCGCCTGCAACTGCGCCTGCGCCTGGACACACGATCGAGTGGCTTTTGAGGCCAATATTAGCATCCCCTTTCTGCCTCCTTTGGATGCCAATCTCGAACTCCAAATTCCCTCGAGGTACATAGTAGCTGGCTGCCACCGACCAACCCACCAACGGACTGCCGGCAATGACGAGCTTCCGGTCCTTTCAACCCGACGACCTCGACCGCCTCGCCAAGTGCAATCTCGACCCCTTGACCGAGACGTACGATCTGAGCTTCTATCTTCAGTACCACGCCAAATGGCCCTCTCTCTTCCAGGTCGCCGAAGATGAAAGGGGCAACATCATCGGCTACAGTACGTTGCCCTCCACGCTCCTTCTGCATCCTTGGCCACTGGCAGCCGCTCATGTCCACAGTCATGGGCAAGACCGAAAGCTCCCCCGACTTCTTTAGGTACTCCGAGCACTACCTGCCCTGGCATGGCCACATCACCGCCCTGACCGTAGCCCCCGAAGCCCGCCGATTGGGCATCGGCAAGGCCTTGACCGAGCAGCTCGAGGCCGCCGCCGACGCCGCCGACACCTGGTTCGTCGACCTCTACGTCCGTAAGAGCAATGAAAAGGCCATTAGGTTTTATGAAGGCATGGGATACAGCGTCTATCGCGTCGTCAAGGACTACTACGGAGACAACGTCAACGACCCCACCGCTCATGGCGAGGATGCCTATGACATGCGCAAACCCATGAAGCGCGACAAGGACCTGAAGCATATCCGCGCAGACGGGAAGAAGCACGAAGTCCAGCCCGAGGATGTCTTCTGACCTCGACACCCACCGCGATATTCATCTGACTGATACCGTCCGCGCACCACCTGGGCGATCTACATAGCGCCGTCCACCTGGTAAACGCTGCCGCTGACATACTTGCTCTCGGGCCCCAAGAGAAAGGCGACCACGTTTCCACACTCCTCTGCTGTCCCCTGACGTCCGAAGGCTGCCGCGTCGTCAAAAGGTGCGTCTGATGGCCGGTTAAGAAACTTCCAGGACTTCTCCATCAGGGGCGTGTATATCGCCCCGGGCGCTACTGCGTTCACCCGGACTTCTCGTGAGCCGTTCTCCTTGGCGGCCGCCTTCGTCAAGCCGATGATACCATGCTTGCTGGCGTCGTAGGCGCCGTGCCGCGCAAAGCCTAGCCCTGGTTAGTTTCCAGACTCGGTAGCGATAGGCGGTGGCCACGAAGGATGAGAGATACCATGGAGTCCGTGAATAGAAGCCACATTGACTATTGATCCTCCGTCGACAATTTTGCGCAACTCTGCTCGCATGCAGTACATTGTCCCGGTGAGGTTGACAGCGATGATTCTGTGCCACTCATCGTCATCCAGGTCGGCGACAGGTCGTATGCCATGGTGCTTGCCGATGATACCCGCGGAATTGGCCGCCCCATCTAGTCTGCCGTGCTTCTCAACAATACCCTCTATCCAGGACTCGACCTCCTCTTTCTTGGATATATCTACCTTGGTCATTGAAAACGGCACTCCTAGCGGCTGGAAGTACTCCTCGGCAGCAGCCATGGCAGCTGGATCAACATCTGCAATGCAAACGGTAGCTCCTTTCCTTGATAATATCTGCGCAGTGGCCAGTCCAATGCCACTAGCGCCACCGGTGATGGCAAAAACCTTCCCCTCGAGTGCCATGTTTCTGCGCGGTTGTTAAATGGAGGTAGGTGTCATCGGTGGCTTTTCTAGTACGTACAATAGGAGCTTCTGGAGCTAAAGACGCAACCGACTGTGTATGCAAGGCTCAGATGGCGGGGGTGAAGGCGGTAGGAAACTCGAGAGAGGAATGGCCGGTAAGAAAAAGTACTTCAGCAGCAGTGCTCTTTATCGCGAGGATGAAGGCCTTCGCATGCGGCTGATCCCGCGGGCAATGTCCAGGCCGCTGAGGCCCGAACGCACGAAGATGGAGATGGAGATATGCATGAACTTGGGATAGCTTCGTCCCACCACCACCAGCAGTGCTCACGCAATAGCGAGAGCATGGAAACCCCGATAATCCGAGTGCCAGAAAAGAAGTGATTGGCGCGGCAAGCGGCCCGGGGCTTCGATTTGGTCCGAAGCAGAAGAGGGGTCGAGACCCATCGAAGGTCTTGTCCGAACAGGAAGACAGGTCATGACTGATTTTCTTAAGACCGAATCCGGGCAACCGGGGCTGCTTTGCGAGCAAGGCAGAAGCAATGTCGTGATACTTATCAGAACCTTAGGTACGGAAGAAGATCAGGTACAGTACCAGTAGCGGGGCGGGGTGGCATGAAACGATGCGGTCGGAGACAGCTTCATCCATTTTCCTGTCAACAACTTACCCAAGGTACCCACCAATCTTGCCTTGAGGTATCTGCGGTTAAGAGTAAGGTGAATTGAGGGAACCATTGCATGTATCTATGACTGTAGCGAGCCGTACGGAGTACCTATGGCCACGTCTTTAGAAGGCACCTTTTCATCGAACCTGTCATGGCTGGCATGATACTGGGCTTCGGCTTTCCTTCCCCCCGCATCGCCAGCTATCTACTGTAGGTACCTGAATTGAGGCAACAAACCGCATTTGCAGCTCAGCTGAGGAGGCCCGGAGGCCGGGCAGCCAGCTGGAGGCAAGCCAGGGGCAACACGACGTCGAATTAAACCCAATTGCTTGGAGCTGATGTGGGACCTTTCGTCATGCTCACTCTAAACCCTGCAGCTCTGCACTCCGAAACCTGGGGGAAGGCTGGCAAGCTGCAAGGTGGATTCCTTCCAGACGTCCCACTGCCCCCTCCTATCACCATTCCTCCTGCTCCTCCGTCCCCCCTCATCAGTGCCGTGGCTCGCTGTTAGGAAGAGGTTATTTGGACTCTGACAAGTCTGCTTCCCCTTCCTTCCCTGCCGTCGAACTTGCTCAAGCCGAAGGTCGTCGACCCGAAAGAGCTCGTACGGTCATCCCCCCTTCTCTCTCTCTCTCGACATACCTACCTAGCATTCAAGATCAGTACAATAGATACTCGTACATACCTACTTATATTTGCCCATACACCTGGCTTTTGCTTGCTCTGATTCAATGTCACGCTAGAGGCCTGCGGTGATACGCGAGCCCAGCTTCTTCATCGAGTACCCAGGCCTGCCAGGCGTACCACTGTCTCGTCACCATGAGGTTCGGCTCTGTGGCACCCTTTGCCGCATTGGCCGGCGTCCTCGCCAGCGCCTCGTCGCTGACGCCTCCGGTGTTGCCGCTCATCGTCCGGAACCCGTACCTAAGCATATGGCTAGCAGATGCACGTAATGCTCCTTACGTGAACTGGCCAATGTTCTGGACGGGAAGTTCTGTTGGGTTTGCCGTCATGGCCTCGGTTCCGGAGACCAACGAGGTCTATCCGCTGCTCGGCCGATCGCAAGATTTTCTCAGCCATGCAGATTCGAGGTATAGTGAGCTTCAGTGGTGCTCAAGTGCGTTGTTGTTGTTGTTGACAGATAGGGGCCACCAGTTACAAGGTCGCATTCCCGCAATACGACGGAGCCACGTTTGACGCCTCGACGACAAACCTGACCTACACCATCCACGGTTCCAACCGTCCCGACCTCAAGATCACTCTCTCCTTTCTCTCGCCAATTACGCCGACATCGACATTCCGACAGGCTCTCCCCGCCGCTTACCTGACGTGCTATGTCGAAGGGTCCACGGATGTCAGCCTCTACGTCGACGTGAACGGGGAATGGGCAAGTGGCGACCGGAACAACAAGATCAAGTGGGAACTAGGCCGGCCGTCCTCAGGTGCTACTTCGGGCATTCCCATCAAGACGTGGAGTATCTACAGGAGTCAGCCGCAGCTCCTGAGTGAGTTCCAAGACCACGCTGAATGGGGCGCCGTACACGTCTCCGCGCCAGCGGATGTCGAGCACGAGTCAGGGGAGTCGCGTAGGGTACGTCGTCGCTTTGCGCAGTACGGCTCATTGCGAAACAAGGTGGACGAATCGTACCGGGGCATATTCGAGGAGGAGCCTATCTTTGCTTTCTCCAAGACTTTTTTTCTCTCCAATTCGTCGTCCACTACGTCAGCCGGCACATCACGGGAGAGTGTGCTCTTCACCTTTGCTCTCACGCAGGACCCGGTCGTGCAGTATGCTTCAGCCCGAGGCCTGACCTTTATGCGGCCATTGTGGTCCTCTTATTTCTTCACGGACCAGGCCATGTTGCAATACCATTACAACGACTTCGAATTGGCATCCTCGCTCGCACAGAATTACTCAGATCAGCTTGCCGAGGATGCTTACGCTTCCGGCTCGCAAGATTACCAGGACATCGCCGCCTTGTCTGCCCGTCAAGTGCTAGGTGCCACTCAATTCTCAGGAACGCCGGACAGCCCAATCATCTTTCTGAAGGAGATCTCCTCCAATGGAAACTTCCAGACAGTAGATGTCATTTTCCCAGCATTTCCGTTCTTCCTCTATACCAACCCGAAATGGCTGGCGTACCTACTCGAGCCTCTGCTGGAACACCAGATGAGTGGTCAGTACCCCAATGATTACAGTATGCATGACCTGGGAACCCATTTCCCCAATGCGACTGGGCACGGTGATGGCAATGACGAGTACATGCCCGTCGAAGAATGTGGTGATATGCTGATCATGGGTCTCGCGCTTGTCAATGCTCTGAAAGATGGCACTTCGCCGGCATTTGCAAAGGATGCAACCCCCAAACCCCAGACCCTCGACTGGGACACCGATGGGGAGGTACCACAGATGGTTGATATTTACGGCATGGACCGCAGCTGGGAGGATGTTGGCACGACTGGGAAGAAGGTTGCAGCGCAGTGGGTCAAGCGCTCGTATAAGCTGTGGGAGCAGTGGACGGGCTACCTGGTTCGAGAATCCCTCATACCGGAACACCAATTGTGCACCGATGATTTTGCCGGTCCGCTTGCCAACCAGACCAACCTGGCTCTCAAAGGCATTATTGGCATCAATGCCATGGCTGGGATTGCAGACACTGTTGGTAAGAAAACGGATTCTGAGTGGTACAGCAACTTGGCAGCCGAGTATATCGAGAAGTGGCGAGATCTTGGTATCTCCAGAGACAAGACCCATGCCAAACTGGCTTATACTTGGTACGGGTCGTGGACGACTGTCTACAACCTATATGCGGTAAGACACCGCAGCGCGTGCTCGTTATTGACTTATGAGATTCGGATGGCTAATCGAAAGCTATAGGACGCGCTACTCTGCTTCCATCTACCATCCAGTAACTCGTCAGCTAGGCCAACTTCTGAGCGCACGATGAGCGCGGACCAGATCCCCATGATGCTGGGGTCGAAGACTGAGCCTTTCATCTCAAACGAGATTTACGAGATGCAAAGCGATTGGTATCACGCGGTACTGCAAAGGTACGGTCTGCCGCTAGACAGCCGTCATCTCTATACCAAGAGCGACTGGGAGTTTTTCGCGGCAGCGGTGGCTGGCAAGAAAGTGCGGACGGAGATCCTGCAGCACGTAGCGACGTGGGTAAACGAGACAGTGACAGGTACGTCCAAAAAGACAAGAGAAAGATGTACTGGATCGTTTTGACCGACTAACGGAAACACGACAGACCGTCCCCTGACGGATTTGTACGAGACGGAAGGCAAAGGGGAATTCCCAAATATACGCTTCATGGCTCGTCCGGTCGTGGGAGCGCATTTTGCTTTCCTGGCCTTGGAAAGAGCTTGCGGAGGTAGGGCATCCGAGGGATTGCAATTCCTAGACGAGAGAGAGGCAGCCAGTATCGATGTACAGCAGGCATTATGGGCCGATGAGGCAGAAAGCCAAGCGGAGGAGGTTGAAGAGCTGTGATCAGCACAAGTATCATTAGGTGCCTACCCTACCTCCTTGGATATATTGGTAGTCGTACATAGGTAGCTTCCACAACATAGCTAGATATGCACTTGAACTAGAAAACTTCATCCCCGCTGTCGGCATGTCTCATGGTCACCTCTATGGTGTGCCTAGTTGAGGTCTGGGAAATAAATACCTTACTTATTTTACCTATCAACAAGAAGACCGCAGCTTCACTCGAACTGAGGCTCTGCTGTGAGGAATGCAGATGCAGGTGCAGGCAGAGTGGATGTCCGTTTGCAGTTACCCGGGGGGTTATGCTTAAACAGGCAAAGGGCAGCGAATCCTAGCTCTGGCGGGTCGGCGACGGGTTTTGAATCTGGCAGGGTTGCCTTGTCAGGCAGGCAGGAAGGCAGGTGGGCAGGTGGGCAGCTGCTGCAGGAACACCTGGCAGACCGCAACGCACCTGCGGACAGCGGGCAAGAACAGCAGAAGAGGCACTGCAGGGCACGGCAGGCGCAGTAACTATCTTGGCCAATTTCCAAGCGGCAGCCGGGGACGAAATTTGCCTCCCCAATTTTCTCAGCGTCCTGCCTTCGCCTCTGACCTCTCATCTTTGCACATTCCACCCTCCCGTCCCATCCAGTCTGCCAGTGTTCGCTCGCCAGACACCTGACGCGGTCGGTTTACCATCACCACCCGCAAACCACGACCTCGACCACGACCACGGCCACGACCAAAACCACCAAGTGGCCATAACACCGGCGGAGCACACCAGGCACGCACCTCGCCCGTAGCCGCACCAGCAACAACGCCAGTTGGTCCTTTCAGTGCCCAGCGTCGCGTCAGGCTGCCTCAGCTAGCCAGCCAGCCAGCCAGCCCTTCCTTCTCCCACTGACACGTTACGCCTCGATTCACGCGCGCAAGGACGGTGCACCAAGACATTGAAAGACCAGCAATCCGCATTGCTTCGCACTGCACGGCAGCCTTGCACGCCTCCTCCTCCCTTGTTCGCCCTCTTCATCTTTTTTTTTCCTTTTTCCCTCCCAACCCAATTCAGCTGGTAAGTGTTTTCCTGTGTTTCCCGTGCAACCACGGTAGAAAAGCCCTGCCAGCCGTCCCATCCATCCTCCAGCTCTTCCTGCCCTCTTCCCCAACAGCCAACTGCCAACAGCCACAACCTGTCTGTTGCCATCCATCTTACCTTGCCTGCCTGCCTGCGTGCCTGCCTGCCTGCCACCTCACCACTGCACCCTTCACGCATCGCGCCAACACTGCCAACACTGCCGCTCCTGCCATTCGCGCGCCACCTCCCCCATCAAGGCCTGTCGCACCTTTCTCACCTTGCCTATAAGCAGACCCATCCGAACCATGGCGACCACTGCAATGGACTATGAGACCGCGAACGGTGATCGCTTCGATGGTAAGTCCCTTCTCCGAAGCTCGTTTCATACCCAGTCTAACGCCCCATCCTCCAGACGATGGTCCCCGCTACGAACGTGACCAGCGCAGCGCTTCTCCTCGTGCCGCTCGCGATGACGGTCTCGACAATTCCCGTCGTCGTTCTGCCTCTCCTGGCGACGTTCACCATGACCGGTAAGCCTCAATCGCCACGGGACCCCACTCATCCTTGCGTCAGCTACTAATGTGTCCGCCAATAGAGCTCCCAAGGATGACAATGGCAACAAAGACGAAGATGGATCTGTTAACCCTGGATCCAATCTTTTCGTGACGGGAATCCACCCCCGACTCAGCGAATCTGAGGTCACGCGACTCTTCGAGAAGTATGGCGAAGTCGAGAAGTGCCAAATCATGAAAGACCCCCACACCAAGGAGTCGCGAGGCTTCGGCTTCGTCAAGATGGTCACGTCCGACCAGGCCGATGCTGCCAAGGATGGTCTGCAGGGTGAGGTCGTCGAGGGCCGCACTTTGAGCATCGAGAAGGCTCGCCGAGCCCGACCCCGTACCCCCACTCCGGGCAAGTACTTCGGGCCCCCCAAGAGAGGTGAGTCTATTTCCCGTTCTTACGAGCTTGTCAGCCAAAACATCTGCTAATGCCCAGTCTTCAGAGGGAGGCCGCGGTGGTCGTTTCGACGACCGACGCCGAGGTGGCTACAGTGGCGGCTACGGTGGCCATGGTGGCGGCGGTTACGGTGGTCGTGATGACCCCTACCGCTACCGAGGCTACGACCGCCCGCGCTACGAAGAGCGAGGTGAGCGCGGCTACCGCGAGGACCGCGGCTACGATCGCAGCTACCGTGAGGACCGCGGTGGTTACAGCGGCCGAGAGGACCGTGGCGGCTATGACCGTGGCTACGACCGTGGTAATTACGATCGCCGTGAGCGTAACGACGACAGTTACGGACGCATCGACCGCTACGCAGGCGGTCGCGAGGAGCGTGGTGACCGATTCGGACCTCGAGGTGGTGACGATCGTCGCGGCGGCCCTGGCGGCTACGAACGGGGTGATCGCTATGATCGCCCTGAGCGCGACGCTGCTCGATCCCGTGACCCGGCCCCCTCCGGTTACGGGGAGGCTGGATCTCGACCTGATGCTCGCGAGGCCTACGGTGGTGCGCCTTAAGGGCAACCGGGCAACAAGAAGACGACTGTCTCGACAACTGCTGCTAATGGCGAGATTCAGGGATTGATGGTCGCATGCCTCGAGGAGCTCCCCGACTCCGATGCCTTAATCGACTGCACAAGGTTGGATCTGATCTTCCACGGGGCTGCCTGATGTCTCTTTCATCTTGTGTCCTTTCCTTGGACCATGCAATTTCGGCGGATACCATAAAAGCTTGCGACAAATGGAGTTTCTCACGGCAGGTATACAGGGCAGGAAAAGGGCATCGACCAAATCATGTTTTCTTTTTCTCTTCGGCTTTGCTCGCGCACGGAGTCTTCGCCATACACAAGACGGATGGAGGCCACATAGTCGTTCAGTGTCGCCCCGTTCGTTTGCACCAATGGCACCCTCGCTACTCGATGCAGGTTTTGAGTTCTGGCGACGACGAAGGAGAGAGGACGGCTCAGGTGGGCTGCTTTCGGCACGCACCTCCCAAGGCCTCCTTGCCTCGTCTCTCCCCGCCCGCTAGATGACCATTTTTACAATTTCCCCGTGGATACGAAATCGTCTCCTCACCTGACATCAGTCAACTTGTAACATTATTTTCCACTCCCGAGGTTTCTTTTCGAGCAAGACGAGCATGACAACTGAACCACCTCTTTCAGCACCGTTTTGCCTGGGCAGATTATTCGAGACAGCTCTGCTATGGGTTCCCGCAGAATGCAACACGTAATTGATCGCAAATTCCCAAATGGTGCAACCTTGAATCGACTTCGACTTTGATCCGTAAATTTACCATGGCTATAACATCGCCAAATGCCAGGCATTCGCTACCTTCTCAGCTTCCCGCGACACAGGTTATAATTGTATGCGTCGGCCTTCGCCAGTCGTAAGCATACACATTCGCCGGGGCTTGCGACCAACTGACCAACCCTTCGCTCGATACCTTTCACCTGCGACTCGGCTACAGCGTCACGACGCAGTCGATATTCAGGTAATGTGTTCTTCCCAGAATCCAAAGAGCTAACCAGAGACTATCGCAGAAGGACCAGAGACTATCGCAGAAGGAAACGCACTTAATCTCGCGTTTCAGTCAATTGCCAACTCTCCACTTGCGAGTGCGTGCCATGGTAATGCAAGTTGTCTGTGTTTATCTCCTGCATGCGATACTCTATCAGCCGGCAAGAGCGCCCACTAGGGAGAGCCATCTCATAAGTCCAGGCCCACGCATAGAAAACAAATTAGGACAATAATGGTATATAATTGATGATATTCTAAACTAATTGTCCGTTTGCGCGTCCGCGTGATTCCGCGTATGGTGTCTTGGAAATAGTGAAGCTTTGTCTCAATGCAGCTTACAATGCGTCCAAACTCTGCAATCTAGTAGCATTCTCGTGCTGTAAGAAAGAGTCGACTTTCTGGGTGCGGTTCAAAGATAGGTGTCTCAGATGAAAGAAAGACGGCTCTGCCGGAAACGTTCAGGCCACCAGGCCGAACAGAGATACTACCGCAACAGGAAACTGGGCAATAAAGGAAGACCTCGGCCTTTCTCCATGATAGAAACGAGCCCAAGGGAAACTTTCGCTGGCGTACAGTGGCATCTTTCAGGCCTGCTTTATTGCAGTTCATTGCAGTTGATTCTTGTTGCCCATCTGCCGCCCTCGCAGCTCACTCATGTGCAGTAGCATAGTGGCCCCAGGAAAGCACCAGAGCCACGACGCTTGGTTTTATCTAAGAAGTAGAAGAAGAAGAGGAAGAAGAAGAAGAAGCGAGATACCTGAGGGGGCCAGCAGCCGAAGATGTCCGAAGTACGCCGGACGCCGTATAAGGTGAAGGAGGGGCCGTGGATGGCCAAGACGAGGGAGGAGGCGCTGAACGTGGAGCTCACCGAGGTGAAGCAGCAACTCGCGCTGGTCCACGACGAAAACCGGATGAACCTGTCGCTAACCCAGGGTACGTGATCGAACCCACTCCCCCATGGATCGTATCTTTTTTTTTTCTCCCTCCATCCGTCCCCTTCAGCTACTGCTGCTGCTGCTGCTGCTGCTGCTGCTGCTAAGCGCAAATCATCCATCGTTCGTTCGTTCGTTCGTTCGTTCGTTCGTCCCGTCACTAACCCCACGGGCGAACAGACATACCACGCACGGCGGTGCGGGCGCACACGGCCCACCGCAGCCAAGTGAACAAGCGGGCGAAGGAGGCGAAGGCGCGGGCGTTCGAGGCGCGGCGGGCGCGGCGGCACGGGCAGACGCGGCGGTACCGGGCGCTGGCGGGGTGGCGGACGACGCCGTCGCCGACGGCGAGCGAGCGGGGGCGGGCGGCGGCGGCGGCGGCGGAGGCGGCCTACTGGTCCGAGCAGGGGCGGCGGAAGCGCCAGCGCGACGCGGCGGCCCGGCGCCCGCGGCGCCGCGGCGGCGACATCACCGTGGCCGAGGGCGCGCGCTTCATGGCCCACGGCGTCGGCGCCGCCCGCCGCGACGGCACCCTCGTCCCCGGCGTGCCGCCCCCGCCCCCGGGCCAGGGCCGGCCCTACGAGCGCCGCCGCACCTCCAGCCTCAGCACCGAGGCCGCCCTCATGCGCGAGCTGTCGTACCGCCTCGAGCTGGAGGAGGACGGCGACGGCGGCGGCGGCGCCGAGGACGAAACGGCCAGCGTGCACGAGCCGGAGATGGAGGGGAATAGGCGCTGGGACATTGCCAGCAGCACCGACAGCGACGGCGGCGGGTACCAGGGTCCGGCGCTGCTGATGTCGCAGGCCATCACTGGTGGCGGTCTTAACCTCGGGGGAGACCCTCCTCCTCCTCCTCCTCCTCCTCCTCCTCCACCTCCTCCTCCACCACCTCCTCCTCCTCCCCCTCCTCCTCCCCCGGGACACGCCACCCTGAACCTGTCGGAGCTTGCCCAGCGGACCTACCAGCTGCTTTACCATATGGCAGCAGACCCGTTTACCTGGGTAACCCTAATTGGGATGGGGAATGTCAGCAGAATGATATGGCCGTACACCGTCGGAGTTGTCGGCGGCGACTGGAAAACCCTGGCCGGTTACTATTGGGGCGCCGAGAAAGAGCTTCGGCAGCAGAACGAGGACTACCGCGATCTCGTCGAGACGAGCGCGGATGAGTCGCTGGATCCGAAGACCGCGCTGTCGAACTTGATCCTGGCGATAGAGTCGCACCTCGAACGGAATATGCCTGGGGGCGTCCCGCCTTTCCATGGAAGGCAAGCCTCGCCGGGCAGAGACCCGAACGCCCTGGGGCCTTGGCCGACCGCGGCACTGCCCGGCAGCCCCACTACTCCGCCGCGTGACGAGACTGGCCAGGGCGCGTCGCAGAAGCCGCCGAACAAGCCGCCGAAGCCGGACCCGAAGACGTACGACCCGAAGCAGTGGGGCCCCGCGGACCACCTGAACGACGGCTGGGCCGCGCGCGACCCCACGTCCAAGTTCAGGCAGCCGCGGCCGCCGGGGGAGACGGGCTGGATGCCGTGGCGGCAGGCGGAGCGGGAGTGCCCGCGGCTGGAGCAGGTGCTGCGGCTGCGCAGCGTGACCCAGACGCGGACCAACTCGGACCGGGAGGTGCAGCGGCAGGGGCAGCTGGCCCAGCGCGACCGTCCGCCGCTGTCGCTGGGCCCGGACGACACGCTGCTGCTGGAGAACTACGAGTTCAGCGAGCGCGGGGGCAGCACCTACCCGCGGGAGGCGCTGCCGCTGTCCGACGACGCGGCCGCCACGCTGGCGGCGGCGGACCGGACGCGGCCCGGGCCCACGCCCGCCCGGCCGTCGGTCCTGCGCTTCACGCCCACGCAGGCCGCCTCCCTGAACCCGGACGCGCGCGCGCTGCAGACGCCGCCGCCCACCCCGAGCCGCCACGACAGGTACGCCGGCCTGGCCGATCCTGACGTCGAGTACCCGCTCAGGGCGCCGCGTACCCCGCTGTTCGACGGCAGCTTCGACCGGCCCATCACGGGCGTGTCGGCCAGCTATGTCCCGCCGCAGCCTGTCCCGCCGCCCAAGACGACGCGCTCCAAGAAGCAGACGACCAAGACGCCGAAGAGCGGACGGCTCGACGCGCGCCAGCTCACCATGTTGCTCGGGCCGGACAGGCGGCAGGAGCCGTACAACCCGCCGGGCTTCAAGGACATGTTCAAGGCCCCCGCGCGTACCCCCGAGGAAAGGAGGAGGCAGCAAGAGGAACGGATTCGGAAAGCCAACGAAGCAGCGCGCAAGAAGAATCAGAACAAAGGCGGGGGTGGTGGTGAGGGTGGTGAAGGCGTTCAAGGCGGTGGTGAAGGCGGTGGTGAAGGCACTGGCGGTCAAGGCGGTGGTGAAGGCGCTGGCGGTCAAGGCGGTGGTGAAGGCGGTGCCGGTGAAGGCGGTGGTGAAGGTGCTGGCGGTGAAGGTGCTGGCGGTGAAGGCGGTGCCGGTGAAGGCGGCAGCGGCGGCGGCGGTGCCGGGCTGGCGCAGCCAATCTACAGCCCCAGCATGAGCAGCGATCTCTTTAGCAGCGACATCGACTCGCTGTTCGGGGACGTCGGGGACTACGAGCTGGACGCGGGCGACGAGGAGCAGGCGCCCGCCCGCAAGAAGCAGAGACACGTGATGTTCGAGGACGAGCTGGAGTACGACGACGACGAGGACGAGGACCAGAGCGAGAGCGACGCGAACGCGGGGAGCTTCCTGCCGCACGGAGGTATCAGGCGCTTTGCACCGTGGTCCGACGAGGAGGAGTTCTTGGATGATGACGACGCCCCGCAGCCCCGGAGGCAGCAATTCCAGTTCTCCGACGCGGGCAGCGATGTCGACAGCGCCAGCACGGCCACCAGCAGCAGCAGCAGCAGCTCGGACGGCGGCGCGTCGACGGCGCTGACGCGGGCGCTGGAGCGAGCGAAGATGGGCGAGGGCGAGCGCAAGTCGTCGGCGGGGTCAACGCCGTTCGTCGCACAGACCGGGTTCGCGGTCCCCGTCGCCCCGGCCGAGATGGTGGTCGTCGAGGAAGAAGAGGTCGAGGAAGACGTGATCATGGAGGACGTTGAGATCGCCGAGTCCGATGCCGTCTCGGCGGCTGAGGAGGACGTCGAGATCTCCGAATCTGAGGCCATCTCGGTGGCTGAGGAGGTTGTTTCGTACCCGACGCTGCCGGAGGAGGGAACCGAGGTTTCCTCCTCCGCTACCATGGAAGGCTCGAGCCCCTCTTCCGTCACTATGGACGTCGCATCCTCAACCCTAGCGGAGGCCTCGACACGCTCCTCCACCACACTGGAAGAGCTCAACGAGGGCGACGAGGGCGACGCGACCTCATCCTCCGCCACCATGGACGCCACAACCCCGCCGCCGGCCGCAGAGCCCTCTACCCCATCCTCCACGGCGCTGGAAGAGATCGACTCAGGTGACGCGACACCCAATAACCAAGACGCCGCCGCCCCCGAGATCTCGGGAGAGGAGGAGGACGAGGACGAGGAAAAGGACGAGGAGAAGAAGGAGGAGAAGGAGGAGGAGGAGGAGGAGAAGGAGGAGGAAGAGGAGGAGGAAGAGTTCTTCAGCACCGCCCTGCCGGGCGAGGAAGAAGAAGAGCTTCTCCTCGGCGCAGCGAGCGCGCACCCGCGACTAGTACGGGACTACAGCGAAGCGCGGGCGGTACTGTCCGACCTGCAGACCCAGCTCCGCTCCTCCACGTCGTCCCAGCGCGGGGCCCTGCGCGCACCGGTATCCGAGGCGCGGGCGCGGCTGCAGTGGGTGACGTCGGAGCTGAAGCGCGTGCTCCAGACGACGTCGGCAGCGCCGCCGCCGCCCCCTCCGGACGACCTCGCCGAGTCCAACGAGTGGCGGGCGCAGCGCGCGCAGCAGGACCTGGCCACGCGGCAGCAGACCAGCCGGCACGTGGCGCAGCGCGAGCGGCGGCTGGCGGCCGAGAAGACCACCCCGTCGGCGTCGACGACGAAGAAGATGAGGACGACGACCACGACCACGACCACGACGATCCAGAGGGAGACGCGGTTGCGGGCCCGGGAGCGCGAAGCCGCCCGCCCCAACGACGTCATGCGCACCGAGGCCCGGCGCGCCGTGCACCGGCTCGAGGGCACCATGGCGCGGAGGGGTGGGTTTCGCTGAGGTTGGTGGGTGAAGAATCACGGCGCATATGGTGGGAGCCCCTTGTTGGATACTTGAGACACAAGCACTCCTTTTCTCGGCAATTCTTTTGGTCTTCTTCATTGTTGATAAGTCTCTGTTCAGATACAGATTCTATCGAGGTACCTTAGCTGGAGATGTACAGCACGAATATCTCGGGCCGGGTCCGTAGGCGTAATGGCACTGGCATTTCTGTTCTTATGTTCAGCAGACTCGTGAATATCTGTAGGCATGCGTGACCTCATAAGTTTTTCTCGTATTGATCTCGTAAGAGCAGACTCTTTTCTGCTCTTTGTTAGCTTACCTAGGTAGGTAGTGGTTTGGATATCATATGCCGTAGGAAGCTCCGCGGTCGGTCCCCTCCCCCGTCGTCACTCAATCATGTTCGGCACTTCGGTCAGCGGGCTGTGCTCCGATCAACCAGCCGACTCCCGATGCTAGCGTGCCCACTGCAGCCTCTCGTAACTGATCCCTCTTCCTTACTTTCGGCTGACCAGAACTGTCGCTCTCTTCCTGCGCTTCGTCCGATCTCGCATTTTCGCTGCGTTGCAGACTGGACAGGGCTGAGAAGTTGCGCTGTGCTCTGGCCATACTTGCTCGCGATAGATCGAAAAGCGACATCGGTGCCTCCTCCGCATGTCGGGACGGCTTAGCGGTGCCACTCCTGACCACACCCGCGGGTACTGTACTGCTGAAAGCGCCCGGCATAGCTTGTAGATCTCCTTGGTCATCCCACGCCGACTCTTGCTCCTCCTCAGCTTGGATTGCCGCGTGCAGCTCCTCCTCGCATTTACGGAAAACATTCAGAATCTCCTGCAGTGTCGCTGGAGGCGCAATCCGTAGAGCCGTAGAGAGGCATTCAATCCGCTGTTCAAGATGCCGAATGTCCAGATTGCCACTGGCCGTCCCAATATGCGTGGGCTTGACCGTTCGTGCTGTTCGACGGTATTTTCCGGCCTGCAGCGCAGCCTTCCACGAGTAGTTATCTACTGCCGACGCGGAAGCATCCGCGTTTGCTGGCCCAGATTGGGGTGCAAGGCGATTCACGACGTACGAGTAGGCTGTCTCGAAGTCGTCTTCGGTGAGCGCAGCATCGACGCACATTGCTGTAATGCGTTTTTCAACAACCCAGTGCTGGTCCGCAAAACTCTTGGAGATGCCCTTCGAAAGCCCGGTCTTCTCCTGATTTAACAAACCAGCGTCCACCATATTACGACCTATTTCCAGGCAATCCAGGAGCTTGGTGTAGCTTTTCGGATTCTGCTCAAGAACCTTTCCAATGATC
This sequence comes from Xylariomycetidae sp. FL0641, assembly GCA_022376655.1. Lineage (NCBI taxonomy): Eukaryota > Fungi > Ascomycota > Sordariomycetes > Xylariomycetidae sp. FL0641. Next base: position 73,672 of record JAJJKE010000082.1, read on the forward strand.
GAGATGGGATCGGCGTGTACTCTAAGGACTACCGGAGTGAAAGGCTCCCCCTTCTTCAACACGAGACGGTAGTCGCTCAAGGCATGTGTTGCCCTTAATAAAGCCTCGATCCGTTTCGATGCAGGATGCGACTCCCCAAGAGTATAAGGGAAAGCGTGCACACTGCAGAACTTGTAAGTACACCTCCTCAGCACCGCTGTCCGGCAGACTCACATGTCATCACATTTCAGCAGTCCACCCCGGCCACGATGAGGATTCGAAGCATTATCGTACGCGTTCATGGCTGCAGTGATAATCGTCTCACGCAGAATCCCCTCGTCGAGGGGTTTCTCAGGCGAGTCTTCATATATGGACCTTGCCAACGAATAACCTTGGATGATTGTCAGTAGGCTTGCCACGCGATTCTTCTGCACTGGGCTTACGGGTATTTGAGAGGAAAGCTTTCAGGCATTCGACTTCGATGAACTCTTTTGCAAGTTGACCGAAGACGCCGTGCGCTGGCGCTTCGGATGACCCAGTAGCCTCTTCAGCGCCCCAGTCCCGGAGCCATAGAAGCTCGTTTCGAGCTCTTATCCAGTACTTATCATCGTTCTTGGGGCCGCTACCACTCAGCGTATGGATGAACTTAATGGCCTCCGCTTTTTGCTCCCGCTCCTCTTGGAGAAAGGCGAGCTCTCCGGCTCGTCGTAGACTACATACGGCACCGGACTTGGTGAGGATGAAGGCGCTCAGGGTCAGCATGTGAAGGAGCTGTGTAGATCTTGCATTAGGAGTAGTGAGGGTGTTGGTTTCGTCCAGCAGATTATTGCGCATGTAGGTCGCATTCTTGGCACTTAGGAGGTCTTCATCCTCGTACTCCACAAAGGGGGGCAGTAAAGTAGAGGCAACTTGCAGAGTAGGGCAGGGATCCTGGTCGAGCAGAGACATTATCTTGCTGACGATGCTGTTGATGCCCGCCAGTGCATCGACTGAGGCCTCGGGAATAGAATATGCTACAGCCAGGGCGGCGCGTGCGTATCTCTGCTCGAGTAGGCCTTGTTGATCATCGTCCAGCCACATGGATCCATACCCTGCGAGATCGACGTCGGAGGGGCCGTCCCACTGGTCAAAAGCATTGACGGCGACTCTCCAAGATCGCGATGCTTGCGATGTGAGCCATTCAAGGACTTCCTCCCACGCTGGACAAGGGGAACGGCTTATGTGTGCCTCCCCTCGAACGGAAGGATCCATCTCGTCCCGGGGAGCCCATCTAGCATCATTGAACAGCCATGGGCCGATGAGTCCACGCAAATCTCTCCCGATATGCGGCAAATCCACTTCACGGGCACCGGTTTGTGAAAGTAGCAAGGCCACGGCAGTACGGTCATCCAGCCGCTCGAAGGAGGAGAGTGTCTGGACTATAGGAGCATCGGGGTAGTATTCGTAATTCCGGCGGAGCAGTGGTAATAGTGCCGAAATCATCCATGTCCTTATACATGGCGCATGGTCGAGGAAAGGGACGATGAGGTCGGGCAACTGGGTTAGCAGACCAGCTTCCTGATCGACGCGGTGGGCGCGACGGATCAGGAAGAGACTGACGGGATCCTGAAGAGCATCTTTCGGGGCATCGTCCCACGCCAATGGAAGAAGCTTGAGTCGCTTGACCTTTTTGGCGGCCTCCTCGTCGCTGATGTCTTCTACCGAAGAAATGTCGATTTCATTTAGCACTTCGGGGTCGGCGTGCAGGGAGCCGGACTCGATGCGCTCGATGAGCGAGACGTATTCGCTGGATCTTAGGGTCTCGGGCAGACACGTAAGCAAGATACGAAGCAGCAGGTCGTCTCGTAGGACTTTGTCGTGGTGGGCAGCTAGAGCTGTCAAGCTCTCGATGTTGGATTTGGTGGCCAGGTGTACAGCGAGCAGGAGGATGCGTGGAGGGGACAGATCAACGTGGGTCGACATATTGTTGAAGCTGTACACAAATGCCGGTCGCTATAACATGACGAAGCCGGAACAAATCTGGGGTTGCTTCAGCGCATTCGGAGGTTGACAGTGGGAGGACGATGGATGCAAAGGAAGCAACATACGCAAGAAGCTTGGACCGTAAAGGTGGTAGCTTCATCGAGGGATGTTACGCCATACGTGCATCGCGTGTCTCCCAATCTTGGGAACTTGCATCAAGGCAGAGCCGCGATAATGGAATAGCGGGGCCACGTTACCCGTGTAAGGGGGCGGCAGCAACCCTGCAGCCATTCACAGCTGCTGGATTGGCAGTTCATGTGGGTCACTTCCCCAAGCTGTGCTCGGCTTCAACTGCAACTCTTGGCGGCTTCAACATCATCCATCCCCCAAGAGCCCCGACGTACGTACACCCACCGGTCCTCCCGCAGCGATTGAGCCTTCGTCACGGTCCTTGTCTTCGAATTGACGTCCCCTAGCGATACCAGCCCGCCATGGCCTCCGGATATGGACTTCAGGGAGGTCAGTGTTGTCTCGCGGTCCGGTTCGGCAAGTCGCGCCCGTAACTAACGCAATCGTTCGCCCAGGCCCGTCGCGCTGTTTTCCCTTCTGGCAGGAGTTGCTGGCCTGCTACGTCGTAAACACATCAGCCGAGGATACTTCAGGAAAGAAGAAGTGTGGGCCCATGCTGGAGGACTACTACGAATGCTTGCACCACAAGAAGGAGGTCAGTTGGTCCCCTCTTGACGTCGCGGTTCTATCCAGGGTTGGCTGACAGCTGAGGACTTTACAGCGAGCGCGGATCACGGCGTTACAGGCCGCATACCGGAAAGCCGAAGCAGCACAATCACATGACAATGCCCCGACCGCAGGTCAGATACGAAATCTGGGGCTGATCGATAAGGACGAAGAGAGCAAGAAGACGCTGGGAGGTTGAACATGGAAGCTTCGACAGCCATTTGTACATATGGGGTATTCGGCATGCCGAATAAAGAGATTGCACACCATGGATGCTTCGAGGCCCCTGGTTTGTCTCGATCGATCAATCGAGGTTTAACAAGAGGGGAATAGGGGCTCGACGCGGAGCATATGCCTCTTTGGCAGATCAAGACCTATCTAGGTATTTACTTTACACTAGGGTTAAGCTGAGTCGTCTGTCAATTCAGCTCAGTAAGGTACTTCTCATTGTTCACGCCCTGTCCAAATGTGTCGAGCTCAACCCCTTGACAAGAAAGGGGGCGAGCTATGGATGGAGAGCCTGCACTTGTGTATCCCTCACATACCTAGGTACTCTCAGAAGGAAGTTGCTCACACCAGCAGTGGGTGAACACTTGAAATTAGCGGCGATTATATGCTGAGGTCTGTCGATTTGAGCTGGAACAGTTACTTGATGGCAGTAACAGTGGATATCTTCCAAATGCCTGGACCTTGGTAGAAAGTGGTCTTTCACATGGTGGTGCCGGCAACAGTGTGGTAAGCTGTCTATGAAAATGTCCTTGGTACCTAATTAATCACTTGGGTATCCAGAAGCCTGAGGAACGTAAGGTAGGAGCTCACATATTATAGATAGCAGAGGCCTCGTGCCCTGTCCTCTTGCTACCTTAACGCGGCAGTCACGCTACCCACCTTTACCACAGCTTGCTTGAAAGTTTGAAAGTGAAGGCAACTCCGGTCTGCGTTCAGACCTTTCGCTCTCTCCACGGCGATGGGGGCAGGAGCGTGTTTCAATTGCTCCATCACGTCGCCCTTTCTCAAACTTCTTCAGCTCACTGGTCCACACCACAACCAGTCACCCCAGAAACGCTTCAACTTCCAACATCCCCCCTCTGACTGACTGCGTGGTGACACCGTGTCCGCCATCCCGACGCATCCGGTAGCGAGTCTCCTCTGGTGCTACATCAAGATGCCGACCTTCCGCGGCATTGACCTGGCTGTGATAACAGGGTCCGGAGTCCAAAGGCTGGAAGAGTATCCCCATCATAATGGCTCTTCAATTCGCCCAATGAGATCCATTAACACCCAGTCCCCATCTCCTGGACCGACTCTCCAGAGGACCTACGATCCACGGGTCTCTGTCTACATTCCTTCTAGTCCGGGTGAGTTTGGACCTATCGATCCCTTCGATTTCTGCCCGCTTTCTAAACTTACATAAGGTGAGCCGTTCTGGCTGCGCTACAACGTGGTGCAGCAGCCACCTCCGTCGCGGTGGCTCTATTTCAAGCTGTACTTCAACGGTCACCCCACAGTGTCATGGGGCATAGACACCGAAGTTTGCGTCCGCGGAAGGGTGAGTAGAGCCTTGTACAAGCCCGGTGATAGGTGGGGAGAAGATGGGGTGGCCGGAATTGAGTCTCGATACTTTCATTTCGTCCGCAATCCCGAGGAGAGGGGTGCTGCCAACGACGGCGGCCTTATCGAGGTCCAAGTCTTTCGCTGCAAGGGACGCAAGCGCTCGGCAGTGATGTTGGATCCCTACCGCCACCGCGAGCACTACGGAATCACGTAAGTTGCGCACCCGGACACCTGGTCTCGTGATATCTGCATATCCATTTCTCTAATTCAGGCGCTATAGAATTCCGAGTGGCGGCTTACTCGATTCCGATGACGCCACATACTACGATTACTATCTAGCGGATGCGAAAGACTCTCCATATGCCACCTTCCGATTCCACTACAGATCCTTGCAGTACCTTGAGATGCTCAACATCAAGCCCTCGGAAGGCGCCCACCAAGATTTCGATATCCAGCCCTTGAGGGTGAACAAACGCCTTGCGCGCAGCGCAATGTCTCCCGACGCATTGTCTCCTGAAACGGCTACTCTCCAGAATGCGCCGGTGACTTCCCGTCAATGTACTTTTGATGTGCGACCCCTACAGACGCAACTGGTTGCTCCAGATTCTGTGTTCGACGGTGCCAGTGGACTGCAACCGTCTGAAGGCAGCGAGTCGGAGAGTCAGATCCCAGAGGAACCCCCGAAGCTCTTGCCACCCTCTTCTGTCTCCCACCATGCCCCTGACCCCAGCAAAGCGTCTAGAGATGATGCCTTGGCCGATATACTGCAGCGACCGTTGCCTGAACTCCCCAAAAGTGTTGAACGACCGCCTTCACAATCCTCAGTCCATTCCAACTGTCCCTCGTTGACACCATCACTTCAACAGTACGCTGAGAGCGAAGACTTCGAGAAGGAAGATGTTAGACTGAGCACAGCACAGCCAATGTTAATCTCGTCGGAATCGATGCAGGCCTTGCAATTGGATGATCTCTGCGCCAGCGAGGAAGCAACTAGCTTCTTGTCTAACTACACAGCTTCGTGCAGCTCTGGGGAGAATTCACCCAGCCGAGGCCTACCTCCCCCGGAAGGATATATTGCAACCACTGGAAGTGTTCTGGAGCAACACCTGGCACAATTCGATTCCTTCGGTCAGAATTCACCCCGGGGAAGGCTCAGCATCCAGTCCTCAAGCCCAGAAGGAACGATCCTCGGTGATGATAGCCTTACTAGTCACTCAGGGACTCTCAGTCTGACGGAAGCCGAGTGGCTGAGACACACACCATCTCCTATGAAGCGAAGAAGTAGATTGATGCAGCGTTTGTGGAGTCCACGACCAGATCGCAGATCCAACGAATTCTGCCCTGGTCAGCGCCGCGAGGAGAAGGGTGAGTTTGTCCAGGTGAAGGAGGCTCGAAGTGATTGGGACACTTACTCTAACGTGTCGACACGCGCAGATATGGCCCCCGAAGGAAACTGGATCTAAAGAAGGCCTGAAAGCGCGATACTTGGGGAGCAGCACGAGTTGAGGCTGATGTGATGGACTTTGTAAGAGCCATGGCTGCTCTTCAAGTGAGTGGCGAATTAGAATCCATATCAAGGGTGATGATAGTCGTGTACAATGTTGAACTGGCCGCGGCAAGCTACGGCGGAGGTTCTGTTCCATGCATGTACTGCTAGTGGGATCATAGAGCTGTCAATCGTAGCTGTCAATCTCTTTGGAAGCACGACAACCGGGGTTTTTGTTCAAGTTGGAGCGAGCTCACCCCACCAGTACTTTAACAGATACAGTACGTCAGCGGGGATCCCTCTGAATGCGCTCCCTTCAGTGACAACATACTTTACCCTGTCCCAGGTTTTCTACGAAGGCGGTGCAACACATCGGATCGGAGTGTGTGCATGTCACAGCTCCTCGCCCTACCACGGTTCCTCGTGCAAGCACGGCGCCGGATACCAATCAGGACCATGGCATCCGCAGAGAACAAGACGGAACACCTAGAGAGAACGGCCGCCGAGCCGCGGGATAAAGTGAGTTGCGCTTCGGCCCATATGAGAGCTCATCGATCCCGGAGGATTGGCCGGGTCATCTTTCGCTCGACGACTGACCTACCTTACTACCTGTCTAGTCCCTCCACACTCTAACCATCGGCCGCATCGACCAGGTCAACGACAACATCCGTCTCTTCCGCCTCGAAGTCCCACCCGACGCGGCGCCCGTCCGGGTGAGTGAGCGTGTCTTCCTCCCTCCCCGGAAGAAGTTGACCAAACTACTTACCTACCTACTTACTTACTTACTTACTTACCTACCTACTAACCCGCGCCTACGCAGTTCCTGCCCGGCCAATGGCTCGACGTCTACGTGCCCGCGGTACCGCAGGCCGGCGGCTTCACCATCACGTCGACGCCGGCGGACGCGCGCGCCGCCTCCGCCTCCTCCTCCCCGGGCTTCGTGGACCTCGCGATCCGGCGCTCGCCCGCGAACCCGCCCGCCGCCTACCTGTGGCGCGACCCGGCGCCCGCGCTGCTGGGCACCGCGGTCCGCGCGCGCGTGGGCGGGTCCTTCGTGTGGCCGCCGCCGGGCGTCAACGCCCGCTCGTCGCTGCGCCGCGTCGTCTTCGTCGCCGGCGGCCTCGGCGTCAACCCGCTGGTCAGCATGCTGGGGGCGATCGCGCGGGGCGGAAGTAGTGGTCAGAGCTTCGACGTGCGCTTCCTCTACGCCATGAAGGACCCGGGTACGGAGGAGGAGGAGCAGGGGGGGCAGAGGAGGAGACACGCCGCCAAGATGCTCTTCGTGGAGCGCATCGCCGAGGCCTTTCATAGCGGCAGGGTCCGCGGCCGCTTGCAGCTGTTCCTGACGGGCGCGCACGATGACGAGGAGGAGAAGAAGAAGAAGAAGGGGGAAAAGGCCGGGGGGACGGTGGCGTCGGACAGCGCCGGCGAGATCCCCTTCGAGCCCCGACGGCTCACCATCGAGGACGTGGAGGAAGCGGTGGGCGACGCGGCCGAGAGGCGGTTCGCCGTCGTCTATGTCTGTGGCGTGCCGGCCATGACGGACGAGCTGGTGCAGAAGCTTACGGATCGCCAGAATGGGCTCGGCATGGAGCCGCATCGGGTGTTGTGTGAGAAGTGGTGGTGATCTTAAAGAACTACGGACACCAGGCACAAACACGTTTCACATGATTCATATGATATTGCACGCCAGTGCTGAACCAAGCGCAAAAGTCGCCTTTTATTGATGCATCATCGTCTATTGAACTCATGAGGGCTCCGTCCATTTCACCTGATCCATGACCTGACCCGCCGTTGGGTGGGTATAACCGACTCTCAACATTAACCGTAGGGGCTGCAACGAGACGTGGGTTAGTCAACATGAAAGACACGCAATAGGCATTACACCTGGAGTTCGAACTTACCCCCTTGCTACCCAAGATCCTCATCATCTGCGTGGCGTCGCCTCCAGGAGCAATATCCGTGTTGGAAATACTCATCAGCTGCAGCTTCTGTGACTTCGGCACGGCAGCTTGCAAACCGACGTTGGAAAGCTGAGCCCCAGATGAGTTCTTGAAGCGGCTAGTGACCTGCACCGCACCCTCTGCGTTTCTCTGAAGTTGCAGCGTCACGTTCAGACCATTGGCGTCGTAGCAGGGAAGGCCAGCGGGGGCTGGAGCGGCTGCCGGCTGTGCAGGCGGAGGGGTCCCCATGGATCCGAGTATGTCCAGGCCCGAACTGGCAGGGGCCGGGCTCGGGGCCGAAGGCGCTGAGCCCTGGGAGAAGAGATCCATGATAGATGCGGTGTTACTTTGTTGCGGCGGAGGGGACGTGGCCTGGGGCGGCGAGGCCGCTCCTCCAAGTATATCGGCCAGAAGGTCGGTGTTGTTCTGAGATCCGGTGGTAGGGGATGAGAGAGGGGGCGTGTTGGTGTCTCCCATGAGATCCAGTAGATCCTGGTCCGTGGTTGGCTTTGCGACAAGCTTTGATCTGCGGTTGGCTTTCTTGGTCTTCTTGGATGCCTCGCCAAGCACTCTGGATTCCTCCTTAATCTGGGGCGGCGGCATCTTCTCGAGCACACCCCGCCGTATGTTGTCGAAGGAAAACAAGTTGCCGTACTCCACCGCTCTCTGTTGCACCTCCACGTCCAGGCTGGTCTGGTGCATTTGCAATAGCCGTTGGATGCGTTGAATCTGGGCCGGGTCGGAGAGGCGGGTACTCAGTTTCACAAGAGCTGTAACGATATACTCAGTGGTGATCTGCGTGGCGTAGTTGCTGTTCAATATCGTGTTAAAGAGGTCAATGATCTCGTGTTCCTTCACTTCTTGGACGAGCTCCTCTTCCTCATATTGACCTCCTTTCAGTAAGGCGTCTCCATATTCGCCTATACACCAAGCGCCTGCTTGCGTCAGACTCTCTTGCGTGATATCTTTCTTCAAATTCGTGTACAGCTTCTGGACCGCGTATGTCTGCAGCTCCGAAGTGGTAGCTACCAGTCGCACGAATGAAGCCATGATGGGCTCCTTCACATAGTTGCCGGCCAGCGTTAACACGCGCAGCATCGTGTCGACGTGCCACCGCTTGTTGGGTGCGTAGCGATCGGCTGCAATACCTATTTGACTTGTCATACTGGGCTTGAACTCGTTGTCCGCTACCTCGAGGAAGGCTAACAGCTCACGGATCAGCACGCGAACATTGCTTTCGTTGATGAGGGTGAAGCTGAGATCGAGGGCGCGTCTCCGGATGCTGATATCTGGGTCCCTCAAACAATCAAGGATCGTGTTTCGGTGGCGCTGGACCGCATTGGGCTCGATCGCGACGACCTTGATGAGAGTGTTGAGAGCAACGTATCGGATGTTGTTGTCGCGGTTGGTGAGGAACTTTCCAAGAATGTTGACGCCAAGCACACGCAGACCAGAATCCGCCTCGATGTCCAGGATGGTTCGAACAGCCTCGTAGAGAATGGAGTTGCCCACGTTCTTGGACGAGTCCGTGTTCGTGGCCACCTGCGCCAGGATATCGTTGATCTGCTCGGTGCCTTCCGGGTCTCCGCGAACAAGGACTCGCAGTAGGCGCAGGATTTTGACCTGGAGGAAGGGATCGGTGATACCAGTAACATCGTGTTCCGGGGCGTAGCCAGACGTAGCCAGACCTTTCAGCGTTCGTACCAACAAAGGCACAAACTGCTTGTACTTGTCGATGATGCCTTCGTCAATTTCCTCCTCTTCTTCCGCTTCGCACATGCTGGTTACCAAGGTCAGACCGCACAACAGTACGCCGTGGTTTCGGTCGGACAGTAACTGGGAGGCTTTCTCGACGAAGTGTTCGAAAAGGTCGGGGACCTTCCTGCCTATCCGCATGGCACAAAGGGCAGCCTTCCTCCGAATATAGGGATTCGCGGTCGATACTAGAGTCTCGATCTCGGGGAACAGGTCTCGGGACATCTCGATGGAGGCGATATTGCCGAGGGTGCAGAGGGCAAGACCGACGACATACTGGTTGGAGTGGCCCAGGTCGCTGTGAAGGAGTAAGCAAGGTCAGCCAAGCCAAAGCAGCAGCTACTATTTCTAAGATGGGAGCGGTAACCTACTTCTTCAGCGAGTTGGTGACGAGGGTGAGGACTTCTTGGTTCTCATCTAGCAGCAGACTTGTGGCCAAATGGCCCAGGCGCTTGTCCGCGAAGCGCGGGGATGCCAGCAGTTTGATGCATTCTATCTGGCCGAAATGTGTTCTCTCGCCCAAGGTGAATAGGTACAGGAGCTTGGCCACGTTGTTACGTCTGGCGACAAGAGTCAGCATACTCGGCAGACGCAGACAACCCAAGCCCAGACGCAGTCATGTTCGGAAGCAATTGCGGATGCGCACCTGATGTTGGGGTCGTGGCTCTCCTCGCGGAAGCTGGCTCGAATGGCGGCACTCTCCTTCTGGATCACGGCGCGCTCGTCGGCGATGGTCTTGGCCGCACGTACGTTGCGGATGAATTGCTTTACTGTGGCAGAGGCTAAATCAGTGGCTGCTCTCTTGCTTCGGCGGCTCAGGAAACGGTGACGGCAAGCAGCGGATCGCGGTGCATGTATAGAGCCTCGCCCAGCCAGGGGCACATGTTCAACTTACACGAACTCATGGCGGAAGCGGGCGGGCCCTGGAAGGGCCTATCGAGAAGGGAATGACCAGCTTCGCAAAGCGCAGAGCTCAGTTGTCAGCGGCGGGACAGACGGTGTCGGTCTCCAAAGGAGATGGCGATATGTTTGGATTTGGTGTATGTGGTATGGTGGCTGCCAGTCGCCAGTCCCCTGATCGTCTACTTCTGGCCAAAATGCGGTAGCAATGCGCCCTTGTTCACAGCGCACCCGCGTAATTGGAAGTGGACTGGACTGAAACCTTGGGAGTTGACAGCTGGCGGGACGGCAGACACTAGCAAGCTCTAGGTGGTGGGCAGCCTTGTAGTGGGGGTGAGGCCGGTTCCAGCTCCCCGTCACCGTTCACAACCAGTCCCCCCCAGTGTAGCTGGCTACCGATATGTACATAACAGACTCATTTTGATGCAATATCATCTAATAGAAGGAGACATGCCCCAATGGAGTACAACACCTAGGCAACTTCTTCGATTCTAGCTTCGTACTCACTTTCCATTCATGATCTCAAGTAGCCCTGGAACAAAACCTTCCCTCTCTTTCCCTCGACAATCTTTGTCCGCCATCATTACCTAGGTAGGTAGTCACTGTCCATATTGCTTGTCATAGCAGCTGGTTCACAAGAAGGATACAGTCATCGACTCCTCATCCTTCTCATTTATCCTTGTATTCATAAGTGCTCCTCTGGCCGGTCTTTCGGATAGTCTTCGGACAGATTTCTGGCTGCTGTGACTCGGGGACTGCGGAGAGTCTGGCCGGTCGATGGGGCGCAGACCTCGTTAGATTTTCGTTTCACCACACGGCCTCTGTGAACAGTGTCCGGCTTTGGCCTAAATCCATCTTATCGCGGAAGCTGGGCTGCAGTCTGGAGCGATACCTTTCCCGGGCCCCCGTTGCTGCGTCTCAAACGAGTCAAGCATTAGTCATGGTGATCCAGATATCGCAACGGAGCCCGTCGTCAACCGGGGTCGCGATGAATCCGCACCTTGGCCGTGCCCAACCCGATTTAGTACTTGAGTGGTCGATCTGCCGTTTCGAGGTCCTCTGAAATCATACACATACCTCAGCTTGCTACTCGGTGCAGATTCTCGACGCATTTTCTCCAGCCACTACATACATCAACAACCTCACGTAAAGACTCGTGATCTAATTCTAAAGCCACCATGTCTTACTCACTGCCAGTCCCTAAGGAGTACGGGTAAGTGGTCGAATTCCATTGGTTTTCTCGATTGAATCCAGCGGCCCGGGTCCGAGACCCCGGTGGCCGAAGCCATTTCTACCAACAGACCAACAGCCTCCCGCTCGTTGCACTGCATGCCCGTGCCGCAATCCTCCCGAATCATTCATTGTTCCCAACCCATCCCTTGCCTACCTACCTACCTACCTACCTACCTACATACATACGGTACACGTCCCCGCGCGCTAACACCAGCGTCTCTACAGCTACGTCCTCACCGTCGCCGCCTCCTCGCTCTTCGTGAACGTGTACCACTTCGTGATCTCGGCGCGGGCGCGGCGGGCGGCCGGGCTGGCGTACCCGATCCCCTACGCGACGCAGGAGCAGCAGGCGCGGGACCCCAACGCCTACAAGTTCAACCTGGCGCAGCGCGCGCACGGCAACTTCGTCGAGAACTACGCGCCCTTCCTGGCCGGCCTGCTCATCGCCGGCCTGCAGCGCCCCATGGGCGCCACCTACCTCGGCGCCGCCTGGGTCTTCGGCCGCGTCCTCTACGCCGCCGGCTACACCGGCGCCGGCCCCAACGGCCGCATCCCCGGCTTCGCCATCTCCGCCGTCAGCGACCTCGCCCTCAAGGTCATGGCCGTCATGGCCGGCTGGAACCTCGTCCAGTCCATGTAAAGGCGTTTGTCGGGGACGCTCAAGGGTTTGGAAGGCGGAAGACGGCTGCGAAAGGGAGTGGCCGAGTGCTTTTCATGCATTGTACTGATAGCGGATGAATACTGGCGTAGGATTGGGGACTGCTCCTTAATGATCAACGCCACGGTTGCGTGGGACGATAGAAAACATTAAACTGATACTTCTCAGCTTCACCTTGGCTCGCCGTTTTGTACCGCAGCAGTGTTGGGACTGGCGAATTTCCGACATGGCGGTGTATAAGGTAGAGAAAACGAAATGAACACGATTTGTCCCAGTAAGCCCGCCCAGCGGAACCCCAAGTCAAGTGCTATGACACTGTTAAGACACGCCGTTCAAGGCGCAGAATTTCTTCCTGAGAACGACTAGTACATTCTGAGTGCTAAACACTTTTGAGTACACTAACAGAAGGAGCCATCAAGGCAGCCCTTCTCGTCTCGGTTCGACACGTCATTTCAGTCCCAAATACAAGAACACAATTGAGAGAAAACCCACAACGCCTGTCGCTAGAAGACACCATGAACTGATTTCCTTTCTGGGCACCTATTCCTCCACGCAATTGACGCATGACCGCTTACGTCTGCGTCTTCGAAGCTCCATAGCCGATTCGTTATCGTCCTCATCGTAGACCATGCTGTCTTGGTCTTGGTGAACTTCAATCTGCGCGTCCGTGGCCATTTCGTGGCCATTGTTCCCCAGGAGGAAGTCCCCGAAGAACTTCATCGCGTGGAAAACCTCCTCACCTGTGGGAATGATGGCGCGGGGAGGGAGGAGGAAGCCGTAGCTTCCTGTATCTCTCAGTTTGATCTGGTAGCTGAAGCGGGCACCGAGACTGTGATAGAAGTAATCGATGGCCGCGCCTCCCCCAGCTTCAATCCGCGTCTTCACTGCGTCGTCCTCCCGAGCCACGGCGCTTTCACAAGCCGAGCCGACGTTGTAGACCAACCCGCTGGTGAGCCTCATTGCCTTGGCCAGATCAAGGCCCACCTCCTGCAGGTTCTCGAAATTCGGGGGATTAGGGCGGCATGCGTACGCAAATGGGTAAAGAATCTGCTGAGAGTACGAGTGCAGGTCCAGGAAGCCGACAAACTTGGCCCCGTTCTTGGTCTCGTTTTTGGCCCAGTTTGCCAGCTGAGCAGCCTCAACGGCCTGGAAAGGCTGGTCCCCGCCATAGCTGTCGTTGCACGGCTCGTCCTGATGCTCGGCACCGTCCCATTTGAAGCCAAAGGCGTGGTCCAGATCATACCCAAGGCAATACAGCATCTTGGTGCGCTGCCTGGACTTGCGCCAGAGCCGGTCGCCTTCCCAGGTATACTGGTACCCATCCGGATTCATGACGGGCACAAAGACGAGGTCGAAATGCTCGAGGATCTTGGTCACCATCGGATCCTTGTCGATGGATTTGATGAAGGACCAAGCTAGGTAGTTGACCGTACTGATACCGATCCATTCCCGCGCATGGAGGCCTCCGGTGATGAGAATGGTATCTCGGGTGGAATGCGGATGGCCGCGAGCGGCTTCGGTCTGCTGCTTGCCTACCTTCAGCGCCGGTATATCGCGCCCTTCGTACGACGTGCCAATACTGATCATGCGTACGAGCCCACGACCCTTAAACATGGAGTCCAGCAGGCGCATCCAAGTATTAATAACGGAGTAGGGCTGGTAGTCTTGAAAGAAAACGTCGTCGACACCCTGCTTCTGGGGCAGGGAAGGGCCGTAGATTGGCGTGATGCCGCGGCCAGACGAGAGGGATTGCAAAGCTGAATCGATTGGCGCATCGGACGGGTAGGTTTGAGCAATGGCACGGGCGAGGTCGGGGATGAGAATGCGGTGGCCGCTTTGCATGGTTCGAGGGAGTATGGTCATCAACGGGCGCAGGCGCCGCGCCGGGAGGCGGATGTCGGTATAGTTGGCGGCAAAGTCCCAAACATCGAGCAGCATCTGATCGACGGCCTTTCGTAGAGCGCGTTCATCCTCGGAGCTGGCAAGATCGAAGCGAACGACGATCTGGTTCTCATATTGCATCAAGCCCTCGACAGCCTTCGGATGGTCCTCGAGCCAACGGCCCAGATTCTTCTTGGACTTTCCAGAAGACCATTTGGCCGGTATGTCGAGCAACTGTCGCCAGAGGGAGGTATCGGCAGACGTCGGAAGCCCGCGGGTTCGCGGGATGCTGGTGGCGTGGGATGACTGGATGAAAATGAAGAGCACGGCAGCCAAAGCTAAGAGAGAACAGCGACGGAGAGCAGATATGAAAGCCATTGTAAGCAGCTACATCGAACAATGGTAAGGGGACAGGCCTATACTAGGCAAACACGTTGTTGTTGTCGTTGTTGTACTGGTTGATGATGATAAGGACACGAGTCGTTCATGTAAAGTAGAACTCGAGTGGTTCAGTGTCAGCTTGGGGGCTGTACAGTACGGTCCACAGGTTGCAGCCTGCAGGCAGGAAGCGGGAAGGAATTGGAGCTTCCCCTCCAACTTTCACGCGACGAGGTGGGCAGTGCAGATGGGCGGTGGGCAAGTACGGCAAGCTTGCAAGGTACTTAATGAGGCACTCGGGCAGCCAAGACCGGGCGCTGGCCTAACTCATTTATGGAATAGGTAATCGATAAGACAGGCCGCCAATGCCCTTTAGCGCGCCGACCCCGCAAGCCCCGCAGAGGACGGCTGCCCAGGTGAGCATGCGGCATGTTGACGGCCCTTGGGTTGCGAGTGTCTTCGCGTCTGAAGCCTCTCTGTCCCTTTCCGATCACGTATATAGAACTACCTAGGTAGGTACCTTACCTGCATACGGCAAACCGAGCGTCGGTCTACCTAGGCACGCCTATCTACATACGTAGATAGTCAGTAATCATCGGGTACGTCATGGACTGCATCTCCTGTTGATGCTGAGAAGTGCTGACCACACGGGTCAGAGGTTTATTCGAAAGTGAGATGTACATATGTACAATGAAGTGAACTAACTGCCCACCGATACAAATGGCTCGCTGGCATATATATGGTAAGGTAGCAAAATCCTACGGTCTACCATCTGTGTTGCTATTTGAACAACTCACAGAACCATTCGCATGGCCTAGTTCTCCACGGTCTGGTATGCTTCTCCAGCACCGCTCCACGATTCCACCGCGATCACCTGGAAGTCGAAGGTGCCCAGGGTCAGGCCGACGTTGGCCCATGCATCAAAGTGGTTCTGGAGCGTAACCGTGCCGCTGGCGGTGCCACTCGAGCGGATCGAGATGTACTGGTTGAAGGTCGACGTTCCTTCGATGGATGGTTCGTTTACGCGTTGGTTCTCCCAGATCGCGTACGTCGCCCCGTCCGACTCGAACGTTCCGAGCTGGGTACCTGCTTGATCCATGCCGACTTCGTAGTCGATGACATAGTACTCGACCAGCGGGTCGGTCGTCCACCCGTATACGGACAAGCTGGCCAGCCCGGAGGTGACGTCGAAGCTGCCGGCGTGGGTGATAGGACTATATGGTGGTAACGAAGTCAACATCCAGTTCCCAGCTCGAACTGTACTGGGCCATCTCATAGATTGCTTACTCGGCAGTACCGGGCTTCCAGCCAACGCCGCACACGAAGTCCTCCTCCACATCCCAGGTGATATAGAACTCGCCACTCGCCGGGGCGAAGTACACATCACCGCCAGTCTCGTAATCCTGCTCGTAGTTGGTGCTGCTCTGCCGGCGACGCATAGCGGTCTCGTTACGCTTGGCCAGAGCAAGCGGGTGGTCGGGTCCGAGGTTGAAGTTCATGGGCCCTCGCTTCTGTATGCCGGCGCTCTTGTCGGATGGGGCAGCCAGAGAGGGCACGGCGGCGGCAAGCGCCAGGGCGAGGTGAGAGAGGGCAACCATGGTGGCCGTGTAGTTGGCGGGAAACGAGTTCGATGGAGACGAATGTGTGGTGATCCCAACAGCATCTTCCAGTGGAAGTCCTCTCCTACTTATACATTTTCGTCCGCCTGGCTCAAGGTGCTTACCCGATATCAGAACACCACAGACGACGGGAGCTATCGCCAGGATGTACCGAGTGTCACTTGGGCAAGGTAGTATTTCGGACGCGTATCCCCCCATCAACTTGCATACTTATGCCATCCTTGTCGTCGCTCACCCCCCCCCCCCCCCCCCCCCCCCCCCCCCTCCCCCGGGCGCGTGCCTTGGGTGCCGGGCCCGCGAAGGGATTCATTGAGCGAATACAGGCTCACCGTCCTATACTGAATACCTACTCAGGCTTTCGCTCTGTCCACAAGGGATTTTCCAGATCCGCATATCATGGCGCGTGTGCTTCAGAGACGGTATTCCGTCTCTACGGCTACTCTACATGAGAAGCAACCGAAGTAGCTGTCGTTGTTTTAGTATCGCCAATTCTTATCGCAAACCTCGTCCGGCTGGGATTGAACGACACTGACTTGGACCTGTGGATCCGCAGCGAGGGTACCACCCCCGGACCCCGTGGGCTTGAACGTGGGGACCATCCTGGCATTGCAGGAGCGCCAGCAATGGTCGCCTTGGTTGTCGTGATAGGCGGAAGTTCTCTCTGAAACACGGAGCCCATCCCCCGCCTTCACAAGAGTCGATTTGGCGAGTTTTCTAAGCGCCAGTCCTCGAATTTCCACCCATAACGCCCTGCAGTCTATCACGGAGTATCTCCAGTGCAGTCAAGGTGGAGGGGAGTTCTCCACCAGACAGCATGTCACTGTCGACGCTGGCCACACAGCGAGGCAATTATGACCGCAACCTGGAATGGAAAGCGACTCGAGGGCGACTGTTCCAGTTGAGAGAGAAGAAGCTTGAAGTCGGCGATGAATTGGCGGCGGAGAGGCTTGCATGAGGTGACCTTGCCTGCCACTGGATACGACCCAAGCCCGGAGGCGGAGAATCAAGCTTTACCAAGCTTTACAGTACCAAGATTCTTCCGATCTGAGCGAACCATGGCGAGGCCAGAGATGGGCTACTGAGGTACCATGTGGGCGACCACGCCATCCGCATCTACGCAGCACCCATGACACCTCTCTGTGTTACAAGGTAGGCATGTATTCCGGCGTCCATTCTCACCACGTGGAAATGACCTCATACAGCACACGATCCCTTTTATCATGGCAGTATTGCTAGTCTCGCTAGGCTTTCTGACAGGTGCGGAAGCGTCGGCCATCCTTGATGTCTTCGCTCGCTTGGCCAACAGCCCGGTGGGCTTGTGTTGTCCTCGGACCAGAGGATAAGGAATCAAGTGACTCCTGGGAAAGCGACAGGCCCGGGGTAACCATGTAACCGACCATATTGGCAGTGGGTCGAAGGCCAGTGTAAATTGGTCCCGGGAATGCACTTCGCACGACGCGCGGCTGCCCGTATCATTAAGTTCCATTCAGTATGTCTGGTGCAGGTGAAGTCCCATTGCTGGAATCTTCTTACTTACCACGAACCACCTGACCCAAACTCCTGGGGCACAGGCGAGTCCAGTAGGTTCCCAGAGGGGTACTCAAGCAGCACGATCGACCGACTTCGGGGAGTAGGTAGCTCGGCAGAGTTGCGGCGCTGGTGAATATGCACCTCCAATTCCAGGTAGGTCGCTGTGCGAATAGGGGTAGGTTGTCCTGCCCTTGGTAGCACTGGCAATGACGTGCACATGATCCGAAAGCCCCAGATATAGGCCATATCTGGTTCGGACCACTCGCCCGGTAAGGTCCGCAACCGGTATGTGCAAGGCATAAGTAGCTCTATATAAACCGACAAGACGCCTGGATGAGAGGCCACGGATACGCGGGGCTCTCGTAAGGACCGCCACCACAACTTCACGGCGTGAGGATCCTCCCTTCGATACGCCATGCACCAATAACTTCCATGACGAACACTACACCATACATCAGTATGCACACAGGCGATAGCACATTCACCGGGCATGGCCATGGTACTGAAGAGTGCCTGAACTACGCTGCGAGAACCTTGTCACCTGGCTTAGCCACAGTGAAATGCACCACTGGGCACCTGAAGCCTTCAGGTGCTTCCTACCAGAGAAATAATGATGCCTTTATGGGGCGTTGCTCTCAGACTACTATCTCTTGACGGTGCCTATGTCGAGTACTATCTCAGGTGGCACAGTACCGGCCAACGTGAACTATATGGACAGTTTCGAGGTCATCCAAGAGCACATGCGACTGGCAGGTCGCTGGAACCCGTACCTTAAGGTATGATTGATGGGGCATCCTTCCAGATACCCAACATCACCTGGGAAAAGGACAAGGGCAATCATGTAGGATGGCACCGGCCTATTATTCACTAATTGTGACATAGGCCCAGAAGGGGGTGTGTGCCGGTACATCAAGGATTACAGCCATCAACCCCTGCGCTCCCAAGTGAGCTATCTTCTACGCAAGAGCAAACCATGGAGGTCGCAGTTTGAACTGATAGGCGCTGCAAGTAGTTGACCTTTCGATCTGGTGATTTCTAGACTGCAATCTTCCCTCGGTAACTGCTTAGTAGCTCCCAAGCGTCTCTTCGGGGACTTTGGAAGTGGTAGCTTCTCCCGAGTAACAACACAGAGATTCCTGAGCACCACGTCTGATGTGGCTAGCGAGAACGATGGTACATAACACACTTTCCCCCCAACTACTCCACGCAAGACAGTTTACAACAAGTAAGACCATCGCTGTGTTGGCGTTGCCTCTGCCATACGCTATGGTACGTACCAAGCCAGGCAGGCAGATGCTCCCGCACCATTGTGGCATTTGCAAAGAGTGGCCGCTAATCGCGACAAGGCATAGACCACTACGATTCCCCAGGACGAAGCCCAGTCGGCAATGGGAAAACTAACCGGTCAAGTCCACCCGCAGGCCCCCAGAATGATAGATGGGCGAATGAGTTGTGAATTGATGACCGAAAGCAGCTTGGCTCTCCCCAGAAGTGCTCATTCACTTACCACTCACTTCACCCACACCCGACGGGATTGCTGGCTCTCCGCTTCGCCTGCCACAAACGTGATTCCCTCTCCGATCGGACACTGACTACCCCTACTGCCGCGAAGGTGGTCGACTTCTTAGTAACTCTTCCATGTACGCGACTACTCCCCCGCATCTGAAGCGCTTGCACCGTGATCCCTCAAGTCAAGGCCCCAGAGGGCCTTGCCAGTCGTAGGCTTACTCAATCTTCCAAGCAACACAAGCAGCAGACTGCGCGTGGAGGGGACAAGTACAAGGACTTGGGAACGGGCAAGACGGGCAACACTCGGTATGTGGGGGCAATCCACTGATTCTCTGTCGGTCCATTGGCGAATGCTGATGCTCGAATGATGAAGGAACTTTGCTGTGCTGCTGGGGTGGTTTCCACAAGAGACGATGGCTAACCTTCGGGGCCCTCACGGTCTGCTCAAGAAAGTATCAAGTGTCGAGAAGGGAGCGGCAGTGTCAATGACTAGTACTGTCAGCCCAAGGAAGCCCAAAGGAAGCCTACTGCTCCGAAAGTGGCTCCCATGCAAGGCTTTTCATGATCACTACCAGTGACGCCCAATAGTGCCTGGCGAACCCACTTCTGGCCTTACAGACCCTTGACTTGAAGAGATGATACCTGTGATGGTTCCACAGTGGTCCATTACCAAGATCGTGAGGAGGACAACGGCCCCTGATGCCAGCAAGCGCTCCCTATTGGCCCGAAGCCCTTCTATTCAATACGCACAGGTCGATGCAGACACAGTCCATGCTGATGGGTATTTGTGCAAGAGAATCATCCATACAGACCCAATCCTGTTGGTGGCAGTACTGGGTCTTTGCTGCTTGCAATTTTGCGGTTCCCATTTTTGCAAGCACCACAGATTATCAGATACAGGTGAGAGGAAACATAGGACCAATAGGGCATAGGGAGCTAATTGACCAAGTATCCGCGAGATGAAACGGACTCGGAGATATAGGAGGCAAGGGAGGTTTCTGGGCCTATCCAGGCTGCCAGGGATCAAGTCCCAATTTAGAGTTGCTAACCTTAGTGTGAACGTCCCGCGATGGATAAAGCCTGAAAGCGGTATAGCGGCAGGGGATTTGTAGGTAGGTTCGGGTTGGGGCCTTGAAACATATGTCAACTCTCTGTACTGGTATGGAGTACGGTAGAGTGTCTGGACTTGTAGTAGTCTCGCAACCCAGTGTAAGGTAGGCTGGTGAGACACCAAGTCCAGCATGCTTTGGATACCAGGTAGTTAGTTACCTTAAGGTAAGCCTAGGTACCTAGGTACTTGGTAAGTAGGTAGCTCTTCATGTGTTTATGTGAATCTGCAGACAGCATAGGCCAACCGCCTAATCTAGATACCTAGGTAGATGAGAGGTACAGATCCAAGGGTCTCGCGAGGGGTTAATTCCAGGTTTCCACAAACCAACACTGCTATTTACGGTTGGTTGCCGTCATCGCATCGCCTGCCTGCATTGATGATTGCCGGGGTAATACAGCGCCGAGCCAAGATGGACGCGGTGAAGTGAAAAGTCAAGCGTAATGTGAGTCAGCAGCTGTCTCGCCAGAAGCATGATTTTCGTCGGAAGCATGAATCGGAGTGGTCAGCTTCGCTATGGCTGTTGGTCACGGGCTGAAGGATCTGTTACGTGTAAGGACATGCCTGATGCAATAACCGGTGATTGCGTGGCACAAAACCTTGGTTGGACGGGCGGCACAGAGGGGAAATGCGAGGGGACTGCTGACGTGACGTCGCTGCGAGAGCTCGGCGTAGTGCTGTAGAGGGAGATATGCAGCTGTGGCGGCACAGGCACAGGCATGCCCTTGGTGCGGCAAGGTACATAGCGCAGCGCTGCTAACCTCCGTAATGTGCCGGACCCTCCTTTGGCACCACCTCACACCCCCAGCCCAGTCGAATTTCAGCTAATGAGCCCATTGATGAATGGAATTGCATTGATCAGTCCCCAATCGATAATTGTCTCTGATCCCTCATCTCGACCCGCGATATCGACATCTACAACCCCCTATCCTACCATACCCTGTGTCCCCGAGCCCGCTATAGCTCTCAGCCCAGCAGCTCTCGTCCGCTTCACGGCTTCACGCGCATGGGCAGGTCAGCATAGTTGCCCGTCAGCACGCGCGCCGCACCTCGACCCGGGACCCTCGAGATCGACACCCGAACCTCGACCGCATCACCTTCGGCGGTGCAAGACCATGGGTTGCGCACGCTGTAGAGGCCATTCCTGCTGATGCGAGCGTCCTTCGTCGACCGACGCGAACACTCACGCCCGCAACGGCTGTAACGCTGACAGCCACGCCCCGCCGCCGCCTCGGGATAGGGGCACCATGCCTCTCCTACGCCGCCGCGGCGTCATGGCCAGCGAGTCCGATATGCGTCGCCACACCACCGTCCTCGACCCCGATACCGTCGCTGCTGCCACCGCTGCCGACCCTGCCGATCAGAATGGCGGGAATCTGCTCAAGCCCTCCCTGGAAACCATCGCCGATACGCCTCCCCCCGGAAGGGCGAGTCACGATCCCTTCGACCGACCCGAGTCTCCCCCCATCCAAGAGGAGACCCCGAAGCACCGCAGATTCAGCATGCTCAGGTTCCGCAATGCTTCCGACTCTCAGCTGTCAGCTAGGATGAAGGCGCAGGCTGAGAAACCGCCTCCAATGCCTCAGCGTATGTCTTCTTTCCACGCCTAATGGCTTTTCGCTCCCGTCTCCCGTCTCCCGTTTCCCGTTCCCACTGCCGTTCCATGCTTTCTGTGCCGCTTCACCGGTCAACGCCGCCCGCTAACCTTGTCTCTGGTTAGCTCCCGCTATTATCACCACAGCGCCTACCATGGACAGCAATGCTTCCTCTAAAAAGTCATCACGTATGAAAGTCCCTTTGCGGATACGTCGGTCAAGCGACTTGCCGAGAGGCGAGCAGGTCGTACCCCCGAAGTCCAAAGCTCCCCAGATGAGCAAGAAAGACAAGCGAAAGTCGTCAGTCCCCGGCATTCCGTCATTCGGAAAGCAGAATGTAACTTTCGAGGAGCCTTCGAGGCCGAACCTATCGAGCTCGTCGCTTACAGCCGCCGACCAGGCGACGCCGGGGCTCTCCCTACCTATGAACCGCCTCTCCGAATCTTCGAGATCCGAAGCGAGCTTTGCTGATCACCCTAGCCCCGCTCAGACTCCCTCCACGTCTTCCAGCAGCTTCTTCCGCCTCGCCCGTCGCAAGCAAAAGCAACCCGAACCACTCTTTCCTTTAGCGCATCTTCCCCAGAAATCCAAGACTCCGGGACTGACCCCTACCGTCTCCAACACACCCTCTCTTCACCGGGACTCTACGTCCACTAGCATCGTTCAGAGCACCCCTCGACTATCAGCGGATGACGCTGTCTCTCCAGGTCATGTCCCTGGGAACTGGGGCAAGCCAGCGGGCTCGCCTGCAACGGCCTTGTTCAAACCAACCTCCCGCACATCCGGTCAATCTTCTCCCACGCGGACGCACTTGAGCGCTAGGGGACGATCCTCGACGTTGGGCTCTTTGGGAGAAGGCTCGCTTGATCCACACCTCATAGCGGCAGGCCGCACGTCATCTTCTGCCGGCCGAAAAAGCTTTGGCGACCTTTTGGGACTGAGTCGCATGCGCCAGAACACCGAGACGAGCCGGCAAGGAAGTCTGACCCCGGTGACACCGGGGTCCAATGGGTCCAAGAACAACTCCTTGCAGTTGACACGAGGTCCCGTTATCCTCCCTGAGCGAAGAGAAGATGACACTCCAGCGAAGTATCTAGCCCGCGTAGAAGGAGTAGTCAATCGCGGCGTTATCGCCGCCGCGTTGTCAAAGGGTTCGGATTCTTTCTCGGCCTCCGTGTTGCGGAGTTACATGCGATCTTTCAGTTTTTTCGAGGAACCTATGGATATGGCCATACGAAAGCTCCTTATGGAGGCCGAGCTTCCTAAAGAAACGCAGCAAATCGATCGGTGCCTCCAAGCGTTCGCAAACCGATATCACGAATGCAACCCGGGAATCTACTCGTCTCCAGATCAAGCTTACTTCATAGCATTTTCCCTCCTCATCTTACATACGGACGTATTCAACAAGAACAACAAGTACAAGATGCAGAAGACGGACTACCTCAAGAATACCAGCGGTGAGGGCATATCGGACGATGTCCTGGAGTGCTTTTACGACAACATCACCTATACACCCTTCATCCACGTCGAAGATGAGTTCCAGGCGAACGGAGACCGCAACGGTAGCTACAAGAAGAAGAAGGCCAAGCTCCCGAACAGTACAGACCCGGGACGAAAATCCAAGGAGCCAATAGACCCCTACACTTTGATTATCGACGGGAAACTGGACTCGTTGAGACCGCCGATCAAGGACCAGATACCATTGGAGGAGCACTACAGTTACTTGGGCACGGCTCATAAATTGAACCTGAAGGAGCTGCAGAAGACGTTCTTCAAAACTGGCGTTCTGCAAATCGTGTCGGCCCGATCACGCCCGGACGCATTCATGACAGAAAAGACTCAGAACAATCCCCAGGCGGCCCACCCGGGCATCGTGGATATCAAAGTCACCAAAGTCGGAACGTTGTGGCGAAAAGAAGCCAAGAAAAAGAAAACCAGGTCGCCGTGGCAGGAATGGGGTGCCATCTTGACGGGCGCACAACTTTACTTCTTTCGCAACACGGCGTGGGTCAAGAGTCTCGTGCACCAGTACGAGTCGCACCTCAAGTCGGGCCAGGACGGCACGCCATTGGTCTTCAAACCGCCCCTAGAATCGTTCTCTCCGGATGTCCTGATGTCGACCGACGGTGCCGTTGCCCTTTGGGACACCAACTACAAGAAGCACAAGAACGCATTCGTGTATGTCAGGCACGGCGGCTTGGAAGAGGTTCTTCTCGCCCAAAGCGAGGATGATAGGAACGATTGGCTGGCCAAACTCAACTATGCCGCAGCGTTCAAGACCTCTGGAGTACGGATGCGCGGTCTCGTTGGCGGCAATTACGAAGGTCAAAGTCGTCGAGCTATTCGTAGGCTCGACACCACCGACACCACTCAGCTGATCCAGACCCCTACTGGAGAAGTGACCATCAACAGGGGTAAGATTGACCATCAAATGGCCCATGACATACTCCATGCGCGTCGGAACATAATGCGACAGAGAATTAGCGAGGCGGAAGACAGCCTCCAGGAAGCACAGAAAGAACTCGATACTCAGCTCCGGAACGCCCGCCACCTATTAGTGTTGGCTCCAATACAGGAGCGAACACGAGAACAGGTCCGGGCTGGCGCATCGAAGATCATAGCCCAGCTAAAATGGTGCCGCACCGAGCTCTACCGGCTGAAATGTCACAGGGATGTTCTGGCGTTGGATTTGGCAGAGGAACTGGACCTCAACGGAGACCTTGGAGAACATTCTACTGAGCCTGTCACAGAAGCAGTGAAGCCGACTTTGTCCCACAAGACCTCGAGAAGCAGCGCCCACCTTGGCCGCCAGCAGAGCACGCGGGCCCCGGCTCCGTTGTCACTGTCGCAGGCCCCATCCTCAGAGTCCCTGAAGCAAGCAGCTGGAGGTTCGCCAGAGAGTGATGTTTTCCAGACCCCACCGACGACTGCAACCGCGCCAACGTTCCCGGATGGTCTAACGACGGCCTCGGACCGCGAAGGCGCGAGAAAGTCGTCAGTATCGAGCGCCGCCTCCAAGCCTGCTGCAGTTGCCTCGCCGCTGCAGCTGGCATCGAGCCCTGGTTCTTGCCAAGAGGAGCATTCGATTTACGAACAAGCCGACGAAGATGCCCATGAGAGACAGGTCCTTGAGCAAGCAGGGCTTCTGGACCTGGATTCTGCTCGCTCAGCAGATCCCTACCCGAGCTCCTCTGGACACAACCTGGACGAAGTACCGGATTGGAGCAAACGACCCCACACCCCTAAAGGCGACAAAGACAAGTCGGACGCTAGCAAGCTGCGCAAAAGTCTGCAGAAGACTCTGCGAGATGGCGCTGGGCACCTAGCACACCACCGAAGCCGAAAAGGGAAGGATTCTGCCTCCAGCGGTGGGCTCTCGGACGACACGGTTCGTGACGAGATTCTCTCTCGCGGCGCAGGCAGTTTCACCGTGCATGGTAAGAAGGCGTCGGTGATCAACTTTGGGAGTGAACTGCAGGGCATTTCGCCGGACAAGCAGCGCCGGCACATCCAAGAAGGTGATGATCAGGGCCCGAAATCTCCCACCGAGGGCGATGACGACTTCCACTCAGTTCTTGGTGACCGTGCCGAGCGCAAGGAACGCAAGGACTCGGGTGCCAGCGCCAGCACTGCGACCGCTCGATCTTTCCGCGAGCTTCATCGCAAGTACTCGTCTTCGCGATCTCACAGAACCGCGGGCATGGGTGGTGGGGGCTTGACGGTTCCCTCGGACGAGGAAAGCGATGCTGCTGTAAGCTTTTCCGAAGGCCGCCGATCTCCGCTGCCGCCTTTGGATGACGACGACGAGGACGAGGGAGCTGTGGTAGAGGTGCCGTCACAGGCTGAATTCTATACCCCTGATCGCCCTCTCTCCCCCGCTGAACCCGTCGCAGCAGAGTCTAATGGCGAAAGTGGCGAGAGGAAGCCCACTTCATAGAATACTTAGCCAGTTCTAGGGTGCGAGACGTGCTTGCTTAAGTTTCCATTCTGCGAGCGAAGGGCGTTATGAGCAGTTACTGGTCCCTGTCCAGCTTTTTCTTTAGTCACGATCGGACGCGTGGGGACTCGCACAGCGCGCAAGGAGTTTTGAGAGATAGATTCGCCTTCTGCGCAGGAAGTGAGAACGAAACGGCCTCCGGGACAGGAGGAGCATGTTGGTAGGCCGGGGTGAGGGAAACTTGATACACACACACACACACACACACCGAGAGATGAAGATGAGAGAAGTGCGGACTCCCCCCAAAAAAAGCCTACGGGCGACGGCGGAAAGCAGATGTTCACCACACCCACCGACTGTCGGTCCTCGATATACCTTAATAGTGCACCGTCGCAGCGGGCCCATCGGTAGCCCATTTCTGTATGTACATCATATACGTGAAGGCTCGCCAGCCGTGAATTTAAAACACGGTCCCGGAAGTCACAGAGTGTATGCACGTACCTTAGGTACCTAGGTAACTCATGATGGTATCTTCCAAGACGATAGTGTAGCATTGTGTTGGCTGCCTATATCTCTTTCGACTCCGGAAGAGGCCGCACCACATTTTGATCATCGCTGGGACGCAGTCTAAGTGCCCCCTAACCTCGTTCATTTCTTCCCCTTCTTCTTCTTCTTGCCGCCCTGGCCACCGGTGGCCTTTTCGACCTTGACGGCCCCGGCGCCGCCGACCAGCTCCAGGGTCTCCTCCTCCTTGACGGCACCGCCCTGCGTGGACTCCTGCGCGCGCTTCTTGCCCTTCTTGCCCTTGGGGCGGTAGCTGCTACGGTCGCGCAGCGGCAGCCAGCGCTCTGGGTCCGGCGCCGGGCCGCCCTCCACGTAGTCCTTGGGCAACCGGATCTTGTGGCGGCGGCGCTTGGTGGGGCGCGCCGGCGGCTGCTCGTTGCTCGCGTCCGCGGCGCGCTTCTTGCTCTCCGGCGCCTTGGGGGTAGGGACGGAGACCACGCCCCCGTCGATCAGCGACTGGACGTCGATGCCGGCCGCGAGCCGGTCCACCGGCGTCAGTTTGCTCAGGTACGGCTCCACCTTGGCGTAGTCGCTCGTGGCGAAAGACGCCACGAGCCCCGCGATGGCGGTTGCGTCGTCTTCGGATGCGCTGACTAGATTCTCGAACGTCGCACCGGCCGCGGCGAGGTCGTCGGGGTTCGACGAGTGCAGGAGCTCCACGCCGGCCTCGCGCAGAAGCGACGAGCTCGAGGAGGGCTTCGGTCTGGACCGCCAATGAGCCGACGCTCTCGATAGCTCCGTCCGGATGCAGTTCTGCCGCCCCTCGCGCCGGTACAAGGCCACGGCCGCGGCTACCAGGCCGGGAGCAAATCGCACGTCCTCGTGGTCAGGGGTGGTCGCTGTTTCCAAGCGCTTCAGGAATGTTTCCAGTATAGCGAGGGCCGAACCGGGTTTTTGGATCTGGATATACAATTGCAGTATGGTCAACAGCAGTCCTATGTCATCTGGACGCTTCTCCAGCAAAGGCAGTATTTGCTTCAGCGCTTCCGACCCTGTCCCTAGCTGACTACGGGCTGCAGCGTTGACGACGCCGAGGCCAGCGCGTTCGACAGAAGCAGTTGGGCCTGGCTCATTTTGAATGCGCCTTTGGGTGGCCCGCTCGACTCCGTCGAACTTTTGAGCTCGCAGATCCACGGCATACTTATTGCGCCGAAGTACAGATGCTTGGTATTCGAACAAACGGTCGTTGTTTGAGAGGGTCGCTGCCGAGTCTGTAATACGCTGTGTCAAATACGGGTTGCTTTCACTCGTGCCAATCGCAGTTTGATTGTTTCGGGCGACAGCTTTCGTTGGTGGTTCAGGTATCCTGTGGACACTGTCAGATGGGAAAAGCCAATGGGCGCACGACGTTTGAGACGTACTCGGACACAATAATGGACTTCTGCAGGGAGGAAGCCTCTTCGTCCTTCCCCAGCATGGAGAAGACGTAGGCGTGCTGAACCATGATGGGCAATAACTCTGCTTTCTTCTCGTCCGCTGATAAATCTTCGCTCGCCTCACACAAGTCTCGGGCTCGCTTGAGCAGGACGGAAGCTCGGGTAAAATCAGAACGTGCGATATAGGCGCAAGCGGCGTTATAGGCGGTTTCGAAGGCCTCCAAATCGTCGCGCGAGGGTTGCCTCTCCTGCTCAGGCAACAAGTGACCGAGACCGTTCCACTCAAGCTGGGCTTTGGCAGCAAGGGAGTTGATCTTCAGGTCATTCTCCTCGCCCGCCAGGCCATGGCCCGAGACGTCTTCAGCCAGGCGCCGGTAGGTGTCTGCGGCATCCTGGAACTTCTCGGCACGATAGGCGATCTGGGCAAAGAGATGACGGAGTACGCGCGAAGAACTGGATTGATCAATCTTCTGGACCGTTTTCTCGGCATCGTCGAGCTGGCCGGTCTTGTACAGGGCATAGGCCTTTTCCAGCAGACAATCCTTCTCCAGCTTGTCCCCTCCGTCGGCGATAGCGCGCAGGGCGTCGTCGAAACGGTCGAGCTTGAGTAGGGCAACAACACGGGTGTGGTGGGCAGAAAGATCGGCCTTGGAGGCCTTGATAGCGGCATTGGCGGCCTTCAGAACCTCATCGTGGTCTTGGATGGAGGAAGCTCGGAGAAGCGAGGTCAGGGTAGCGGCGGGGTCTGACATGGCGACCGAGTTTTGGGCAGTGGTTTGTCTGCTATATCGACATGTTCCTGGGGAAGTACCTGGGCGAATGACGGGGGGTTCCTATAGATTCGGCGGGGCGCGGAGTGGTGTCGTCGATCTGAGGCGTTCGCGATGAAGGCTGGCGCTGGTAGGTAAAGTGTATAGTACCTTACCTTGAAGGCCACGGCTGAGGCCAAGGCTAAGGCTAGTCATAGTGGGGTTGGTCCCTGTTGCACCAATGGTAATTTCTGTGGGATCCCAAAACGATGTCTTGTAGACCCCTTAAGGAGGTCGTGTAGCTCGGATAATGCATAAGCCACCTCTTATAGGAATAATCAGACACATGGATTGAACTGATGCCGTAAGAATTCCACAGCCAGTAAGTTAGGTACTTAAGCAGTACCTAGGTAACGAGACATACTGGCACAGACGCCTTCCTACCAGTTCCTTCCCTTCCCCTTCCTTATGTAAAGCCTACTGCTAACGGTTATCAATGCCAACGGACCCTGCGTACCTATGACCGAACGTAAGCATTATAATTCTTACGACCAGGCTTGTCAGGTTCTGGATAAGGTGAAGTATCTCAGCCATCTCTCCCCTTGAACAGCCGCCGCAGAAATCCTGTTTGCCTGTCTGCCTTCGGCTGCCCGTATGCGTATAATGGGTACACTGGTCGCAACATGTACTCTTCTGACCTCGATGACACGGCCCTATCACGACTGTGTCTTGGCTTGGACCTTCGCTGCGGGATCTCGCCAAGCTTGGTGCTGTCCGAAGACATCGACACGTACGAGATTCGATGCCTTTCCGAAATGCCGTTGGAATGAGCATGAGTACGCCTCTTCGACTTGCGGCCAGAGGATGATGCCCTTGCGGAGCGAGTGCTGCTGCTGCTGCTGCTGCTGCTGCTGCTGCTGCTGAGGCACGATGAACTGCTCATCCTCTGGGACAACTGGTTGATGACGCGGACCGTATCGGTGCGCGACGCGTTGGATAGAGAGGTCAAGGAAGCATAGTCCAGCCTTCCCCCTTGGTTTTGGCCTGGGCGTAGTATTTCAGCCATGATCCTCCTCAGCCGGTCCAAAATGCGCCTCAGCGCTGATTTCGACGCCCCATCACCCTTTGCGAGCCGGCCCCCTCTTCTGCTGAGCTGGGATGAATAGGCTTTGCGGACCTTGGCTCGGTCCCCGCGGACGGTGCTGCGCAGAGTGTTGCGCGAGTGCGCCGAGTCGCCGTCGGAACCGGTGGGGAAGCTCTTCAGGAGCCGGAGACATCTGCCGTACAAGTCGAGGAGCGTCGAGACTTCGGCACCGAAACCAGCCTTGCCAGCCATGGCCACGAAGGTATCTGTTCCTCCTCTTGCGTGATTGGGGGTCGAAATGGGCTGAATAATGGCTGCTGAGGCACTCTGTAGGTGGTTGTCGAATTGGCTGTGAAGAGGGCGGTCGGTGTGAGACCGAGCTCCGGTTCGACGGCCGCACCCATTCCATCTTCCGTCTCTATGCGCCGACCTGGAGTCTACATACGCGCCTGCTGGGCAGTTGGCCACTACCGGCACGCACTGATCCTCTCTTAATGAGGGCGCGATATTGGTCACGTTCCTCCGACCTGAGCATCCCATACTGTGTATTACCTGGCAATGGAATGATCGTCATGATCCCCCTCCCCCACGGGCGTGTTCCAGAAGATCCATGCTTTCAGCCTCTGGAATCTCATTGCTTTCTTTGCCTTTGCTGCCGACATCCGCCGTTGCATATTAACAGCTAAAGGATGGCATTGCCATATGTTGCTGGCCCGCTGGTGAAGACGTGGGGGGCAAGCCCAACTGCAGCAGTGCAGGCCGCCGAATACGGATCGATCTCCAACACTTACAGATCCTGCTCAGCACATGTTCCAGCATGTGTCTCACTCTGGCTCCTATTCACGTTCTGGCCCCTATCAACTGACGAAAATTCAATGCAGACACGCACCCCACGGCTGATTTTGGTCCTATCTCACATCCATCTGTACCATACCTAGGTAGGTAGGGACTACTCTACCAAGGTAGGTACACTTTTCTGAACTCCCGTGGGAAAATGGCAGTCGGCCCCGCCTAGACCCTGCCTCCGCCTGCCACGGTGGCAGTCAAGGGCCAAGGCAGTCTCCATTCGGGGGAATCGAGCTCTCAATCCGCTACGCAGCGTGGGGGTGGGCCTGCTCTTGCTCCTTGAGTCCTGCCGTAGCACAAATCCCGTACAATCGATCTTGTGCCCCGCTTACCCGTCGCCATGTTCGGGTCCTGGGCGGGGGGCGGAGGGGCGGCTGGGCCAGGGACCGGCCGCCTGCGCGTCACGTCATCCAGCAGGCAGTCCTCCTTGTTCTCTTGGGCAATGCCGCGTCGGATGGCCTGGCAGTCTGGCAGTCTGGCCTCTGCGATGGTGGTTCGGCCAGCCTGGTTCGTGCGCCTCCAGATGCAATTCCCCTTCATTCTGACCATGTCGGCTGCGGTCGTACGGCATCCCATACGATACGATACGTCATGCTACAATCCAGGGCCGAAGCCATGTGCTGTAGCATCGCCAGAGATAAGGCAAGGTATTTGCATTTGGTCCCATCCGTCATTTGGACCGCGTATCTCGCAGACGTATCTCGCAGACCCTTGAGGGTCCGTTATTCGCGGCTTGCTTGCTACCGACCAAAGCAAACTCGGCAGGGTGGCGACGGGTACTCGGGACGACCAAGCCCTATGTCGTGCAAATCCTTCCCTTCGCCTCGTGGGCTCGACTCGGCTCGACTCGGCTCTCAACTTCCAAGAGATCTGCCGCTATTGTTCCTATGTAGGTAGCTTCTACTGAGTACCGGTATGTCGTTCCCGTCCGCTGGTCTTCGGTCCATTCGATTACATATTCTCCGATACTTCGCGCCGGATTGAGAGTCGTGGCGCGCCTCCAAGGCCCCCGCGAGAGCCGTAAGATCCCAAGCAAGCAAGGTCGCATTCTAGCAGCCTGGCTGAGGGCCGCAGGGCCGCACACACGCACACGACGGCATCCTGATACAGTCGAGCATCCAAGGGTGGGATGATGAAATAAAAAGCCGGCCAATCAGCTGCTGTCGCTCTGTCTCTGTCCGTTGTCCTTATCGGGTGCCCCCCACCCCCACAGACTCGTTCGGGTGTGCCTCTCTGCCTTCTGCCTACCTGCCGCCTGCCCGTCCTTTGCCCGTTCCTGATGAGTCCCGTCTCCCCGTGTGTTTGTCGAGTCCAGATGGCCAGAGTTCCCCAGTGCTGAATCACGGCTGACTGCACAGGGGTTCTGATCTCAAGCTCTCATCTCTGATAAAGTCGCAGCAAACCGAGGTACACCCGGAGTAGGACACAGCTGCTATTGTGTACAGCATGTCCTCCACGTTGGCGGCTTCATCCGCCCCAACTCCAACGCCATCCTCGAGCCAAGACGTCGAGAGGCCCTGATCCCCCAAGGTACCGATACGCACCGGATCGTACATCAGGCTGCCTCTCGTGTCTCGTGTACGTACCTACGTGGGGTGCAGATCACAGTGGCAGGGCCGTCTATCGTCACAGACCACCACTGCTGCTACCTGAACGCTACCTACCACAGGCAAGCAAGTACCGAGGACCTACGTAGCTGGCTGAAGGACGATACATGGGCGTTTCGACGGATAACGCTCCAAGCTTGTTTGCGCCCGCAGCATACGCGCAGCGAGCCCCCCTGGCCTGGGATTCCATACCTCAACGGTCGCTGACCTATCGGTTTATCTGCAGCGGAGCCCTCGCGAACAGAACCGTGCTGTACTCCTCTCGCACAGCCTGTCTTGTCTTGCCCGCCCAACCTGTGCTCGCATTTAAGGCCCTGCACTGCTGGTGATATCTTGTTTTTCCCTACCCGCGCGCTGCCTGGACTCGATTGGCCGCGAGCACCTGTCCGGCCGTTCCATATCTCCTCTGCTATCTGCCATCACCCGTCGTTGTATGCGGCATCAAAGCTGGCCCGCTACTCTCTTTCAAGAACCGACGGCCCATCGCAGAGCAGAGTGGTATGGTAGACGGACACGAGTGCTGAGCCCCCCAGCGCCTGTCACTCATCACTCTTCCCTGACCCCCGTCGTTAGAAGCTCCCAAGCAAAAGCCGGCACCGCGCCGCTGATAACGCACGGCGGGGCCCTGTCCTCTGTCTCTTCACACAAGAGAATGGAAGAGGCTCTGTGAGAGCGTGTGAGAGAGACTAAACACACCAACCCGCCATTCTTATACCCCTTCGCCTGTCCCTTCTGCCCTGGGCCGAGGACGTTTCGTCTTGTGCCCCTACGACCTGCTCCGCTTAGTTCCCTCCTTCTCCGTTGCGAAGCAGCACCACAACGGCCTTCGCCCCAGCCTACTCCTGTGCAACTCTGTCATTGCTGGCTTTGGGCTGCTGCCCTATGGACAACGCAACTCCCGCTATTCCGACGCTGTCTTCGCCGCGTCCCACCCGATAGTACGCGCTGCCAGTTGAGCTGTCGCGTGCTACAGGACTGCCCTGTGGTAGAGATCGCTTCCCTTGAGCGAAGCCATCTGGCTCTCGACGATTCTATCACATCGCTCGGCCGTCATGGCTACACAGTCCACGCGGGCCTCGGCGGATTCGCCACCGGCGGATTTGCCCAGTGGGCATTGCACATACCTCCTGAACGATCCCGGACTCCAAGGGCAGCGCTGTGCTTGCGTCGGCTTCACGCGCAATCGCAATTTGCCGGGCGCATTCTGCCAATGTGGTCATCTACCCTGTTTCCACCACCAGTCGCCCCGGGACAAGACCGAGGCCGAGAAACTTCAGCGTCGCATACAGTTTCTGGAGTGTAAAGATCGAGAGAACCACGACGACACGAGGGTGACCCAGCGATTGGTGAATCTCGAGGAGCTGTTCGACAGTAGCAAGTACGAGCACGGCCTGGAGATGAGGGGCTACTACCAGAATGT
The DNA here is from genome assembly GCA_022376655.1 of Xylariomycetidae sp. FL0641. Classification (NCBI taxonomy): domain Eukaryota; kingdom Fungi; phylum Ascomycota; class Sordariomycetes; species Xylariomycetidae sp. FL0641. The sequence continues at coordinate 107,080 of JAJJKE010000082.1, forward strand.
CAACCGCTTATGGCAAACCGTGTACCAACTTGAAAAGAAGCAAGCCGGTTACGAGGGCCGCCTCGTTCAATACGATGAGCGGCTGGACGGCCACGAGGACACACTGCAGCGCCTGGGCGACCGACTTGTGGATGTTGACGAGGCTTCCATGGCGCTCGAGGAACGGGTGGAAGCGCTCGAAGAACATGACATAACGGAGGCTCCTCCCCGCCGGCACCGACGACGGTCGACATCGGAGTCAGAGCAGTCAAGGAACTCGCGATGGGTGACGACGCAGCGGCCCAGGCAGTCAGGGCATTTCGGACCTAAGACAGGGCCAAGCTCGACGGCGTCTTCGCAAACTCATGGCCCCGGCCTGGGCCGCGTGATCGGAGCTCAAGGGCGGATGGCAGGGTCTTGGACGGTGCACGTATCCCTGCTTCCCATGGCGTCCCAGCCCTTTCCGTTCGAGAAGGACACGAACGCGTACAAGCGGTGCCTCTCACGCGGCCTCCATAAAATTGTGGTGGTAGCCGACACGGACAGCGAGTCGTTTGTGCGTGCGGTGTCGCAGACGTTCGGTCATCTGCTGCAGGGAAGGCCATGGGTGCCGCTACAGGCGCGGTTGTGCGATGCTAAGAATCTGGAAGACCAACCAATGCTCAGGCCCCTAGACGGCAGCCTGGCTGGAGCTCAATATGACTACGAATTCTTGCGGGATTATTGCGCACTGTGCAGCCGGAACGGCAAGATCGAGTCACTGTACATCGCAATGCGCGCCGACACCCTCTCGTGGCACTTCCTGCGACAGGCACCGGTCTTTATGGGCGGTCTCGAGGCCAGTTGGGAGTACGACGCGCTATTAGACCCGGACGAAGGCTGGTCCGACGACAGCGACGATGAGAGGCAGCGCCCCTCGGCAGGCGAGATCACCTCTCTCAAGCGACCGGCATCGGAAATGTCGCAGTCCCAGTCGCAGTCTCAGGCCTCTATGGCCGGGTTCAGTGCGCCGGCCGGGATGGACAGCCCAGAGAACTCGCGTACGAAACTCCCGCGGACAACGTGCATCCAGACACCGATGAAGGTGCGCAGACGGGGGGTGGAAACGGCATAGACAGGACATACGGATAGATTGACGGGTCAACGGAACGCCAGAACGCCAAGATACCTTACCTTGGGGAAGGATATGCCCGACTCACACAGACCACCCGAACAGATCAGACAGATCAGAAAGCGTTTCTTTCTCGGAGGACCGCGGAAACTCGGATACCACCTTAGACCTTTCAGGGCTGGGAGTTTAGGCGAAGGTGCAGGCGCAGGAAGACGACCGTGGGAAATACCAGTCACGAATTTTGCATATTATCATTGCTAGCGAGACCCGGAGGAATTTTCTTTTCTTTTCTTAATGTCTTTCTCCTTTGTCAGCGTGGTGTGATGTCAGGGCGGCCAACGACCGAGGCGCACGGTAGATCTCTAGTAGATCAAGCAGGGGGTGGCGATGCAGGGACTGAAGCAGGTACCCCACGCGGGCAGGCGTATGAGCACATAACCAGACTGAGGCACTTCGAGGATAGATACTCCAGGTAGGCCGACAGGTCGGTTGGTACCTTGGTCTTACTGCGCTCAAGGGGTGCAGCAGTGTGTTCATGATGCAGTAATACGATGGTATGACACATTGTGCCTGCTTGGATCAGCTTGAATCAGTGGCGTAAGGTAGTCAGCCGTTACAGGCTGGATGTTTCTTGAATACATCTAGGGCACGTATAGGTGCCATACCAACCCCCCTTAGCCATACCTTATACCCTCAGTAGATATGTGAGGCAAGATAAGCCTGTGTGTTCTGCCAGACATTAAAATAAACATGTGCTATAATCTCCTTGGTGATGTTCTATTGCCAGTGACCAGAGCATAGGTAGCATGAGGTGATCTTTTTTCCCGGGGCTCTTGACAAGTACATAGGTTTCTACTTATGATATTGAAATTAGATCCTCTGCCTGGTCATAGCAATGGACCAGTCGGGCATGCCGCAGACCAAACTTTTGATTGAATATCGTGTATGCAACAAAACATTAGTTATATCAAGCTTAGGTGCATATCTCTGCATACCTTAGAAGCTGAGATCGTACCCCCTGGCCATGCTTGCCCATACTTTTTTTATCTTATCGTTATCGGTATCCCCTTCGTCCCAAAGTACCTGAGCATCCGCGGCTTTGTCCTTGTGCTGCTATCAACGTTTGGAGCTGCGGTCTGACGTGCGGCGCACTTCTTCAACGTTGCCATTCCATTGAGCCTTAGGCGCGGGTTCGAGTTCTTGACCCGAACAATTACAACACACGCGACGTGCAATCAATTTACACCGTCCATTGCACTCTGCACCAGCCACTACACTCATCGCGTCACTTCTCCCCTTACAATCCTGCTTCAGACTGCTTCCTGCTTCTCCTCCTTCCTCTTGCGCCAGGCTACTCAAGCTATTGCCTACCTACCTTCTTCCATTGTCCAACACCGAACCTGGACACAATGGACACCATGGATGCTATGGACCTCGACCTCGATGTCGGCAACGACGTCGACCTTGTCGCCGACGAGCCCATCGTAGCCGAAGCTGACCCTCGCGAACGTTCCCCGGGCGAGGTCGACGACGATCCCGATGCGCGCGTTCCCACCAAAGTCCACATCCAAGGCCTCGACATCCTCAATCCAGCCGAGGTCAAAGCCTACGTGGCAGAACACGTTACCGACAACTCTCTGGAGCGCATCGAGTGGATTGACGACTCCACTGCCAACCTGCTCTTCGCCTCCGAGGCCGCCGCCTCTAGCGCTCTCGTCTCCCTTGCGGCCGATCCCATTCCCGACCCCTCCCAGCTCCTTCCGCGCACCACACTCCAAGCCAAACCATTCTCCACCAAACCCGGTCTCACCCTGCAAGTCCGCCCTGCTCTCGCCTCCGACAAGAAGCAGGCCGGCGCAGCACAGCGCAGCCGATTCTATCTGCTCAACCCCGAGTATGACCCCGAGCAGCGGCGCCGCACCAACGAGTCAAGACGCTACCGCGATCGCGACTACGATGATGATCACCGCCAGCGACGACGGAGACGGTCTTCCGTGGAGCGCAACCATTTTGATGTCAACCTGTACGATGACAGCGTGGAGGAACCTCGAGGCTCCCGCCGGCCGACGCGTGACAGCTACAGACCAGGGCGTGAGGATCGAGATGGATCAGAGGATGCTTTGCGGAACGAGAACCGCGGCAAGGAGCTCTTTCCCGAGGGATCCACTGGAAGCCGTACGCGCGCGAGAGACCGCTCAGCTTCCCCCACCCGCTCCTACCTAGACGAGCCTTACCCCGAAGACCCTCTAGGCCGGGTGGTGCCCGCGCCGAACACAGACAGCACGTGGGCCCGCCGCAACCGCAACATGGAAACGGCACGCAAGATCAAGAGCCAGTTCGTGCGCAAGGAACGTGTCAAGGAGCTTTTCCCCGACCGTTCCTCCTCCGATACAGGACGCCTCGGAGACCAGGTCGAGGATGCGGCTGAGCTGCTGCGGAAAGGCATTACTCTACCGTTGATGGACGACAACGACGATGCACCGGGTCCTCGAACCCGGAGGCTCGAGGATCGTATCACTGCTCCAGGACATGGCAGGCTGGCCGACAGAATCTCGAGTCCAGCAAGCAGAACGGAAGCGGAGTCTGCCTTCAGCATTCGCGGCGCCGCCAGTCAGCGAAGCGGGAACCAGGGCTTTGCTATCAAGGGAAATGCTGGGAAGACGGTGAAGGAGTTGTTCCCCGACAAATTCGGGAGCAACGCGGGCAAGGAGTTGTTTGCGGAGCCCATGGAGGGACGGACGCGACGACGCCAGCGAGCCGGCGATCTTTTCGACTGATAGGATGATGGGTGGGGGGGGCAAAGTGGACTTGGCTACACAGAGCCAAAGGAATGCCGGGGATGAGATCGAGGGGCTGACTCTTTTGTCTGGTAGCCCACACGACAGAGAGCTCGATTGTGCTTTGATACCCGGAATCAGCGGATGGAGGACGATAGAGGCACTGGACCTACCTAAGGTAGGGAGTAGAGACGATACCCGTCGAGAGCAATAGGATCGATGCATTCCCCGCAGCACGAACTTTGCAACTCTTGATGGTTGGTTACCTTACCTATGAGGCATGACCGGGCAAACGTTCGTTGCCAGGGAAATGGCGGACGGCGGTAATCTTCGTCAAAGTATGTTTGATGCTCGTGACTGTCGTTGCGTAAGGGGCAATCAACACCTGCAACTTCCTTTCTAATGTCCGTCCCCTCTACCCATCTACCCTAGGTCCACGGGTGCTTACCATCTACCTACCTTAAGGTACTTACCACCTACCGCCTTCTTTCTATCGCCCCGGCAGCGTGCCCCCGCAACATCAAGTTGCTGTACCGACTGCTTTGCCTTCATCACCGCCGCCATTCCACCATTCCATCTTCCGCGCCGATCTGGCATCATCTCGGCACTTGACACCTACCTACTGACTCACCCACTCACTTCTTCACTTCTTCACTTCTTCACTCCTTCATGGCGGACCTAGCAGGCTGGCTACGGCTAGGCCCGCGGGCGCGCACGCCCACGGTCCCGTCACCCACGCACTCGGAGCGAGCGGCCCGGGACTCGCAACCAGTGGCGGCGGCGGCAACAACAACAACTGACCCACCCCGGCGACCGGGCCCCAGCCGAGCGGCGAGCTACCTGAGCCTGTCGGCTGCGGCGGCGGCGGCGGCGGCATCAGGGGCGAGCCCGACGTACTCCGAGCCGGCACCGACGCCGGAACCGCTGTCGGCGTCGAGCGACGACAGCCTGCTGCGGCGGGTGCGCGAGGACGACCGGGTGTGGTACAACCCGTCGCTGGAGCAGATGGTGGAGGCGCTGCAGGCGGGGCTGCTGGGCGGCGCCGGCGGCGTGCTGGCGCCCCTGCCCGTCGAGTACAACGCCCACGTGCTGCACCTGATCGAGGGCTACGCCGCCGCGCGGGCCCGCGTCCGCGCCGCCGAGGCCGCCGGCCGCGAGGCCCGCGAGGCCCTCGAGCTCAACTTCGAGCACTTCCGCGCCGTGGCCGACGAGTGGGTCGAGCGCGAGGGCCAGTACAAGGCGGAGATCGTAGGTTTTTTCCCCTTCGTGTCCTACGTTGTCCGTTCTCCGCGACGACAGGCTGACCGTGGTGTTCCGTACGAAATGTAGAAGAGACTCGAAGGTCAGTTCAGTTCAGTTACGTTCCCAATACTCTGTCGAGACGGTGGTGACCAGCACGTCATTCTGGTGCCGGAGCACGTTTCCGTCACTGCTACACTTCGCTGCTACACAAACCGTCTACTTGGGGCCACATGTAAGTGCCTGTCAGCGACGGATTCCGATGCTGACTTGGGGGTCCGAACCGTTTAGTTCTCCTATCGCGTACATCGCAGGAAGGCCTAGAGGCCGTGACGCTGGCGCGGACCAACAGCATTGTTGATCGCAACGGGCCGCAGGCCAAACAGTTCCTCTCGAGACTCCGACGCTTGGGCAAGGATCAAGGGGATGGTCAGTCTTCACATGTCGCTAGCTCCCAATAATAAGCATTAACGCTAGCACGCAGAGAAAGCGTCGTCGGCGTCGTCAACGTCGTTCGTGCCGCCACGCAGCAAATGGCAGTGGTCCTTAGATCCCGAAGAAAGCGCCTACCAACCCGAGTTGGCTCGGACCAGAAAGGGTTCAGATCCCGAGTCACCGAAGATCAAAGGTAAGCCTTCTGGAAGCTGATGCAATGTGGCCACACGGGAACGATAATTAAACTTCCTTAGTTCCCTTGCCCAAGATTCTAGACAGCCAGAACGACTTCCTCATGAGCGAGAAGATCAGACGCAGTGACATGGCCGCACATGCTAGCGCAAACGAGCTACGAGATAGACGACACCGTCTTACCAAAGCCAATTACCGGGAGCAAGCAAGTGAGTTTAGAGCGAGGGCAGCAGATACGTCGACATCAGGAGCTGTTGATACCAAAGCTGCGCCGCCACTCTTCTCCCAACACGTACCGGCTTCATCTGATGGCACTAGAACCGAGAAGGTTGGGCCTGGGGAGCAGTATGCCAGGCAGCAGATGTTAGAAAGCTTGCTGAACTGCGACACGAATGACGGAGGCGATGGTCCCGCAAAGTTTCCCAAGCCTAGTGAACCTCAAGCCATGGGCGAGGAGGTCGGTACTCCGGACGAGTTGGGACCGAGTAGCAAGCGCGACAGACCGGTGTCCACGTTCTCCTTCGAGCCAGGAGACGATACGTTTGCTTCGCTGGAAGATGGTCAGAACGGGCACGGGCACGGGCATGGGCACGGGCACGAGAGTGAGGGAAGTCAACCGCTAAGCCATGAGCAGGTACCGCGACAGCTAAGCCTGAGATCTGTCGAGGCAGAGAGTTCGTCTACTGGCGCAAGCAGAAGCCATAAGGGCAAGGCGGTTGGCTTGGCATCGCAGGCGAGGCCGTGCGATGAGGGTGAGAAGAGGCCGGAAGTACAACCAGAGCGCCTGGTCACTTTCAGTTCGACGAGCAGCGTTAATACGGTTATTCGGGGCTCACTCGACCGATCAGACACAGGCAGCAGCTCAAGTATGGCGGTCCGCCAGACACCAAGTGGCGGGCAGCGAAGGCGACGACGAGCCGCTGGCGCGAAAGACGGAGGTCCGGCAGGGCAAGAAGGGGACGCGCGCATCGCAGCAGCACACGCGGTGGCCAGGAAAGAGAGCGGCGGACATGAAAGACGTGTACAGTAAGTGGGATACCGGTAGCATATGCGCCGTGCAGCGTTAGCAAACGATGACGGCGAAGGCAACGAAGGAAAGAATTAAGCTAATCGTACAACGTGGCCGTTCGTCAGCGTGATGGTGCACTGGTGAGCTGTTGAGCTGGTGAGCTGACAAGTTGAGGAATTGGTGAGCCGACGATGAACATCGCGATGAGTGGCGTGTTAAGCAGTCCGGCGGCCGGGGCACGGCTCCATGTGAGCTGCCATCCAGGGCCCTAGGCGCCCCAAGCTCCAGATGGGACGATGTTAAAGTCAACCCATGGCGGCCATGATGGGATGTCAGAATGCAGCGCATGCCACTTGCAAGAACTCAATCGAGGATCTAGCGCAACGCCGGCAGGCCGGGTCGCTGGACACCACCATTGGAAACGGGGGAAGCTGGACGTCCAGAAACGGCAGTTGAGGGGTACAAGCAAGGAGTGTGCTATGGAAAAGGGGGAGGTGTCTACCTAGGTATTTAAGGTAGAAAAGGAAAGGGCGAACGGTTTGTGGCAATACGGTTGGCACCTTACGTTTCCGTTCCTTACGGACCGTGATCTTACCTTTAACGTAACACACTCTCCAGTTTATGCACATGGACGCACTGAAGATTGATTATCTGAACAAAAGATAAGACAAAGTCCGGGCGGACAGCAGAAACCTAACGGAGCGAGAGCGAGGAGGTAGTAGTGGTAGTGGTGGTGGCGCCGCATCGGACTCGGAGGACATGCGGAGGAGAGTAGGTAGGTATGTATGGATGTGTCGACAATAAAGAGATTATTATTAGACAGATCTTGGGTCGATAGCCGAGGACAGTTGACCCAGATCGTCGGGTTCTCGTTTCGGAGATTGGAGAAGGTCGCGCTCGTGTCTGTGTCTCTTTACGGCAATCGCATGCATGCAAGCTCCCGACGGGCAGGGGAGAGGGGGGGTGGAAGAGAAGAAGTGGGCGATGGCGACAATGGGCCTTGTTCGGATGATGCCGCCAGCAGCAGCAGCAGCGAAATGAGGGTATTATCACTTGTTTTAGCTCCCCTATACACTCATTCACGCATCTACTTATTCTCCTGCCAGATCCCATTGATTGATTGATCACTTCTAGGTACCTCTTATGCAAGGCAAGGCAACGCAATGCGACGCAACGCCACACGCCATACACCATGCCACGCCACGCCACGCAACGCAACGGAAGTCAGCTGCGACAAGATCTTGCATGAAGATTGGCAAGATAGATCTGGGAGTTTCCAGGGACCAGGAAGCCAGGTGGTGTCGTCGTGAGCAGGGTGAAGCTGGAGCTGGCTTTGATAAGTGGATGATGAGTGGGTTGCTCCAAATGAGACGGGGCGCTGGCGCTATTAAGCGGTTAGGCAATTGAGCGTTCGAACGGTTGAGCGGCGTTTCTGCATATGGTAGGTAATTAGGTAGGTAGGAAGGGGGTTCAGACCCGGGCTGCGGCTGCGGCCACCCTGACAGCCAACGGGATGGGAAGCCGTGAAGAACCTTGGAAGATAAAGATAGGTACCTAGGTACATTAAGGTAGTAGATGCCAAGCTGCAGCTGCCTCGAAGTCGAGATTTCATCAGGGCCAGGGCAGTTACGAAAGTACAGCAAGCGCCAAGCGTCAAGCGCCAATGAGAGTAGCACCCCTGCAGGAGAAGTCCCAGATCGCCCGGCGCCCAGAAAATCTCCCAGATTTCTAGATTCCAGGTCCCAGCCGGTCGGGACGCTGTCGCCCTGTCCAGGTTCTTCCCTCCAACGTCGCGACCTCAGCCCGCCCACCGCTCATCGCTCACCGTCCGTCACCCATCGCCCGTGGCCACGGGTGCCGCTCACCACGCATCCGTCACAGGCACCAGTACATACTTCGTGAACCTCTCCGGGTACAGCTGGACCCAGACCCAGACCCAGACCCAGACCCGCGCCCGCACCATCCGCGGCACTCCCCCACGAGACCACGAGCTGCCTCCAGTTCTCATACCCACACCCACTTCCACCCGCCGCGCGCCGCCACGCTCATGTAGGAGGACCCTTACCTCCTGGTCCCGCGTCCTTTGCGCTGGAACTCCTCTCGAGTCCCACACCACACGTCCTCGGAGATCCTTCGTTGCTGGCAATCCCGGGTCGTCACCACGCTTCACCGCGCCTACACTTTGTACACAGACTACCTACTCCTACCGCTCCAGACGAGACGAGCGAGGATGTAGAAGGTAAATGACATAGATAGATATGAACCCCTGGCGCATCCCACGTCGACACGAAGACAAATCCGGTCATCTTCGTCCACTAACCGCCAGAATCTTTTCCTCTTACAGCCCCTTTTTCTTGTCATGACGTGCCAGAGTCCAAGGCTAGGAAGTACTAGTTCTGCTAGGGCCGGTCCCCATCTTATGGTAGGACGCAGGCCGTTGAAGCACGTTTGGAGGACAACGGTCCCTAGGGACACGCATTATTGCATCGCCTCCGCTGCAATGTCAACCACTCATTACCTGCCTCCTAGGCCCTGTCTGCCTTGCTTGCCATCCCATCAAGCCCATCACCCCCTCTAGCTTTCGTCCTTGGGTCGCTATATCCGGCACTCGAGCGTCGATCTCTCACTGCCGGTTGCCCGGTTCTGCTAGAAGAGGAAATTCACGGTCGTCAATATCGAAAGCCATCTTCAGGCCGGCCACGCCTGCTCTCCATACGCCACTCTCGATCCTTCATCGCTTGCTTCCCCGTCTCCCCTACCGCCTCCTACGCTCAGCTCAGGTGAAGGATTCTGACGTGGCTAGGCAAGTGCCAGGAGGTCCGCCACCCTGCGAGCCGCAAGCTGCGTGACTTTGGGTAGGATGCGGAACAATAAACCATGCCTCTGGGAGTCTTGGCTGGGTAGCACACACTGGAGACGGATGCACAGGTCGCAACTCGATGCCCCGTAGCGATCCCGATAGTGGGCGCGACGACAAAGGAGGAGCACATGTCCTGCTCTTTAGCGGCATGCAAGGGCTCGCTAGAGACCGTTGGCGGTGCTGGGCAACAGAGGCGGCGCCCTAGGCCTTGCCGTATTGGTCCGTCAGTGAAGCCCTAGCCGCCAGAGAGTGATATGACGACTACCTTAGGCCGTGGTAGTTGTGATATCGTGCCGTGCTTGGGACCATCCGCCAACGGCGCTCATTTCCTTTACGGGTAGCGCTCCGTCGAATCTGCCACGAGCCCTCTCCAGGCCCAGCTAGGCGGCCCGCCATGACAGGTAGAGTAGGCGCTCCCCTGGCGTTGGTATTAGGATCAGAGAGCATGGTAATTAAGGGGGAATCATGACTTCAAGGCGGCGAGACGATGACAGAGGATGGCCCGCAAAAGGTGACGGGCATCGGCGCTCTTCTTGCTCTTGACTGTCCAGTCCTGCGCCATCTCCTCGATCACGGCGGCTGTGGGAGATCGAGGGAGACCGGTCCGGAATCTGCACTTCGACCTCATCTGCATGCCGGCGTGCCCAACATTCCCTGTCGGGGATCACTCTCGAGGCACCTCTGCTCCCTGCGTCTTGGGCCCGACGGCGCAGGGATGCCAGCAGTGCTGAGCTTTGCATCGTGAGCAGCGTCAAGCATATCGCCAGCTGGGGTGCACCCTGTTGCGTACCCACCCGGCCTGCGTTTCATTTGAGGGGAGATCTGCGCCGTAACTCTGTTGATCTCCATGATCTCCAGGCTGTATCCGGGATGCTCTCCATGCGAGGGCCGAGGGGGATCCCTGAGGCGGCGGAAGAAGACCGAGGGGGGGCAAGGGGGGTTGCCATTGCTTCTGGCACCCGGTGCAAGATCGATCTATCCTTCATTGACTTGTGGTTCAGGGCCCTTCCACCCACCCCATGAGCGAACCCGAACCTCAGCATCAAATCCTCCGAGCAGCCCCTGCCAACGTTCGCAGGCGGGTGCTGTCAGGCTTACAGGCGAGTCCTGTCAGCCCCTACCCTAGCGGTTCTGCCACGGACCGGCGCCGCCCAGCTGGGACAGCGCGTCTCCACTACGGTACCGGTACTATTTGTTTATGATTACCTTTCTCGTGGGGATGGACTGCTGCTGCCCACCACGACAAAGACAAACCATGAGCTACATGTTACATGCAGCCTGACCGCTGCTCCCGTGCGCTCGCGAGCCTTGGAGATCCCGGGAGCCTCGCACCCGCTGTCGTGCGACCAAGCATGTAGGTAGGTGAATCAGTAGGTGGCTAACTAATAGGTCGTGGAAAACGAGAGGAGCAGGAGGCACGAGTAACTACCTAGGTAGATACCTAGGTACCTACCTACTCAAGGTAGATAGAGACACGAGCGCGAGACGTTCGACCGCACCGACGAATACGCGCCCGCACGCACGCCCGCCCGTCCGCGAGGAAGCAAGCAGCCAAGCAAGCAAGCAAGCGGGACAAGCAGGCACGGCAAGGAAGGGCAAGGCAAGCAAAAGCAGGTAAGCGAGACAACGCTGCTGGGGCGTTCTTCGTCGACCGTTATGTCCTGTGCTGCGCGAGCCCGCTCGCCGGTGTGTGGTCCGTTGGGCCTTCGCCCGCCCGCCCGCTCGCTGCCCGCGCGCGCAACCGTCGCCCTCGAGGATGCGCGCATTGTTTGGCCCACACTTCCCTCGCCCGCTCGCTCGCTCACTCACTTCACCCACTCACTCGGCCTAGGCCAGGGCCCTGATCAAAGACAAGACATGCATGCGTTTTCTGTAACGCACGCTAATAAATCACCGCCGTCATCTTCATCTGGCCCGGCCCACGGAGGAGAGACAACAGGGACTAACTAACTGACTGATCAGAGACAGAGACAGATGCAGAGAGGCACACACATACATACAGAGAGATAGAGAGAGAGAGTGTGTGTGTGTGTGTGCCTGTGCCTGTGCCTGTCTCCAGTGTCTTCTGCTGCTATCGATCCTGCTGCCCCCCGGCTCGTGCTGGTTGGTTTCCCATCTAACCTAGTTACCTAGGTACCTACCTAGCTACTATAGATACTGCTCATCGGTGACAGTTCTGCTGCCCCCCCAGATCGACTAAAATACCTAGGTACAGTACCTACCCTTATGAGCACAGACGTGGTTTACCACAGCTGCTGCTACTGCTCAGCAAGGGTCAACCGGACGAACCAAGGAAGAGGTAGGTAGGTAAGCGGCACTCGATCCGCGGCGTCGCCCAACCCACGCACGACGCATGAGCCGTACACTCTCGTGGCCGTCCGTTGGCGCTGGCTAAAGTACCTAGCCATCTAAAATGTCCCGTCCGTGTCGGGGACCGACGCGTGCCGTCCGAGGTAGGTAGGGAGGGATGCGCGAGAAAACGTCCCATGGGTGATGGCATTTGGTTTGTGCGTCGACAGCTGGCTAGAGCCGTCTGCGTGCGTGGGAGGTCTTGCCGTGGCTGGCGGCTGGATGACTGTGACTGACTGGTTCTGGTGTTCTACGGATACTACTCGACCACTTGTTCGGTTGAGATCACTGTTGCTTTTGTTCGTATACGTTCATAATTTCACCTGTTTCCCAGTGGCTAGTGGTCCCTAGGAGCCAAGATGCCAAACTTCACACTGACAAATCAGTATTGCGTATATATAAAGTATGATTTCAGTAGTTGTATTAGTGATCTACGATCGCGACCTTGACGCCTCTTGGGTCAAGCGGTCGGTCTCTTGGATCGTTGGGTATCCTCGGGGTATTCGGAATTCAAAACCAATGCTATTCCTGTCCCCTTTCAAATGCCACACCATTCTTCAAAACTGCAAACGTCCATAAACTCCTTGCATCATCAGGTAACGTACAATACCGACTCAAACAAAATCTCATCGCTTAACCCGACGTGCCATCTCTCTGTGAAGACAATCACTTCCAACACAGACGTTGTGGGTGACCGTTCCAGACCCGGCGGCTTTTCAGTCCACAAGATTGCTCATGCTGAGTCTCGAGCGTCGTTCCTCCCTCGTTCTATAGTCGTAGCTTTCGGGAGCCGGAAGTGGCTGTTGCAACATTAGGCCCGAGGGAGAGCTTGGGGCGGTAGGGTACTGGTATTTATCCAAGCTTCGGATGGAAGGAAGCCGCACTCTCTCGTGATCTTGCTTAACAATAGGCAGCCTCGGGGCGGGCCGGAAGCTGGGAGTGGTGGGCGACTCAACCTCTGGAAGCCTCAAGGGCGGGAGAGCTACCGGTGATCCAGTAGCGGCATAGGTAATAGGAGAGGTGGGGTATTGAGAGCCCGAGTCGGAAAACAAAGAGGGAGTACCGTCATAGGAACGGGCACCTGGTGAGGTGGTGGCAGGCGACGGAAGTCCGGACTGAAGCCTCCCGTAGGGACGAGTGTGCTGGGCGGACACGGGCGAAAGGGGCCGGTAGGCCTGATGCGATGGAAGTATTTCTAGGCGTAGCTGGGTTGGCACACGAGAGCGCGCTTGATGGGGCTCTGCACCCGGCATTGGATGACGCTCTGCAGGATAGTGCACTGGATGACGTCCCTGTTGGTACTCTTGAGGGTACTCGCGCTCTGGGTAGTGCAATGGATGGCGCTCTTGGTGGTACTCCTGATGGCGCTCTTGGTGGTAATCCTGATGGCGCTCCTGAGGATATTGGCTCTCTGGACAGTGCAATGGATGGCGCTCTTGGTGATATTCTTGATAGTGCGCTGGAGGGTGCTCCCGATGGTGAGTTGGATGTTGGTAGTGCGCATGGGCGTAAGAAGAAGAGGCGGCAGGGGCGTCGGCGTCGTCGTAGTAGGCTTCGGAGGAGGAGGTGGTGGCCCTCCTGCGTACCATACGCCTGCGGCGGTTCATACTGCCGTTCCACCAATTCTTGACCGCGTTGTCGCTCCGGTTATGCAGTCTCCTGGCGATTTCGGCCCAGCGCTTGCCGATCTGGGAGACCAACTTCTCGATAACGGCGCCTTCGTCGGCGGAGATGGGCTCGTGGTTCAATGAGGGCTTGAGGTTCTGGTGGTATCGTTCACGGCACTGCTTCGGGGTCCTGCTGCCCAGCTGCTGTGATATCTTTACCCAATTCAGGGGTCCTTGGCTGGAGACCAGATGCATGAGGAAGTCATCCTCGCGTGGAGACCACGGCCCCCTCTTGTGATCAGTATGATGAGAGGGCGGAGGCGGGTCGTACTTCGGATCCATCGGGGGCAAAGTAGTGAGTGGTATGGTATGGTATGGTATGGTATGGTGTGGTATGGTATAGATCAGCAGATATCAGAAGCGGAAGTCGAAGCCGAGGGCGCCGCTCATCGAAGGACTGATGTAAGAAGTGGTAAAGATGGAACGTCGACGTTTTTTGACGTTGAGGTGAGCAGGCTGGTTAATATATAGGAGGTAGCTGAAGTGGCAGGTAAGATAGAGTGCGAGCTACTAGGGACGGCAGCGCAAAGTGGTGTGATGGGATGACGGGCGAGGTTTTTGGGTTTTCGTGGCTTTACACCAACCGCGCACCTAATTAGAGTAACGAGCCAGATAGACGGCGAAACTATCGAGAGAGAGAGAGAGAGAGAGAGAGAGAGACGATGGGCAGGACGGACGGGAGAACGGAAAGACAAAAAGACGGAAAGACGGTAGATGGCGATATATATTTTAGGGACGGACGAGTTGGTCTCTGCTGCTCCTTCTATAGCGGAAGAGGGAAGGGGAAGAAAGTGGAGAGGGCGGAGAAGAAGGCAGGGTTGTTTATTGTTAGGTAAGTAGGTACTCAGGTACTGTAGGTAGGCAGGTCAGAAGAAGACAGGGCAGGCAGGGCAGGGCAGGGCAGGCTGGAGAGAGAGAGAGAGAGAGGCTGGACAGGCTGGACAGAGAAGAACGGAAGGCAAGAAGGGAGGCCAAGTTGGCATATGCCTGCCTGTTTCTAAAGCGGCGTTAGCGGGGGGGGGGGAGAAGGGTAGCACACATCGAATTGGCAAGAGCAGAGGAGACTAGGAGGGCCTTGACTGCCTTGGGAGGCCGTGGACCCACGAGCGGCATGGCGGACTGGCTGGCGGCCTGGCCCATGGCTGCTGTCATGACAAAAGGAAAGTTCAGTAGCTCGCAGACGCAGAGTCAAGTCTCAGGACGGCCCACCGCCCACCCATCACCGCCCACTGCCCACTGCCCACTGCCCACTCTGCGCCGTGCTAGAATATCAGGTGCGTAAGGTAGGTAGATTACAAGCAAAGCCTTTTGGTGGCGGAGTTTGCAAGAGAGGAAACCCTTTGCTCGTGAAGAGAATAAGGTATACTTCCTTCAACTCAAAGCTAGGCCTGCCAAGTACGTACCTTTTCATCACCCCAACCGAAGCAAGCACTTGCACGGGACTGACGACTCCCGGCTCTGTCCCGACAGGAAGAATAAGATTGTGCAAGATCCAAGATCGCCCCAGATCCCTGACGGGGATCATCAGACGGGGGGAGACACCACTGTCTACCTACCACTCTACGGTAGGTACCTTAGCTCAGGTCAGGTAGAGCCTCTCTCTCTCTCCACCAGGGACCGAGGGACCTGGCCTGGCCGCAGGGTTCATGCCGGCCTGTCGCTAGATGAAGGCAGCCGTTCAGCGCCTGTTTCCACGGTACCTTGCCGGACCTGCTGGACCTGATGCCGGAGCTGACAGCTCGAGTCTAGCGGGACGGGGGTGTGTGAGCTCGAGTGGAGAGTGATTATACCGTATCCACACTACCGTTTTCTTTTCTACCTACCTATTGCCCGGAGCGGACTCGACGGACATGTCACATGGCTGTGTCGTCAACGGCTCTCCTCCAGCCGCATTCCGTAGTAGTAAGAGACTTTCCGGTAGACATGAAATCGGGATTGCACGGGTAATGCCGTCTCTTGTCCCTGGTATATCCAGTACGGTGACCGTTTTGATCATCTACACCGTCCAGATTTGCCGTAAGCGGCAATATGGGGACTTTGAACCCGTGTTGATCCGCGAACCCGCACTCGCACCCATGCGCGCGCTCCATGCACCACCCATGCACGCGTCCATTCCTTCATCCACCCATCCATGTCGCTTATATAACCCGCTCGCTCACGGGTACACAAGCTCACCGTTTCCACCTCCCACCTCCCAATCCATGACCCCGGATGGGTTCCCGATCCTGCTTGCTGCTCTCGTCACCCGCCGCCGAGACGACGTCCCTGCACCGGCTGAGCCAGCTCCCGAACCATAGTTGATGGGTCCCCAAGATAGGGTCGGTCGGTCCCGTCAGACTCCTGCGATTGGGTTCGATCAGGATGGGAGGGGCCGCCAGGATCATCGATGGCCGCCGAATGACGATCCCCCGACCCGGCGGTCTGGAAACGCACCCCGGACGGCGGGCGGGCGGGCGGGCGGCGACGGCGGCGGATGCTGATTGTGGATTGTGGATTGTGGATTGTGTGCTTTTTTTTTCTTTTGAATCGCCCAGCTGAAGAAATAATACTAATACATAGTCATGCCAACCCAGGCGAACAGGGCATGAACAGAGCAAGCCTTGGCACCTTCATTGGTCGACACGGATTCTCAACGGGCATGCATGGCCCATCCGCGCCATCTATCTCATTCATCATTCATCATCATCCTTATCCTCATGTCCGTCCCTCCGTCAGCCGCAAACCAATACGACCTTTCATCCCAAACAGGACCCCGGCGCAACACGTCCGCATGACTCGCGAGCCAAGGAGCTGATCTGGTCGAGAGAGAGAGAGAGAGAAAGAGAGCCGCATAATCAAAGAAGCAAGAAAAAACAAACAAACCTATACCTGTTACCCATCTTCCATCTCAGCCCAAACACCTCAGCCCTCTTTCTAGAACCCCCATCAGAAACCGCCCAGCCCCAGCCCCAGCCCCAGCCCCAGGTGCCTGGTGCCTGGTGCCTGGGTCCCGTTCACGGTTGTTGACCCGCACCGCACACCGTGATGAGGTGTGGCAGCCCAACGGTCCACCCGAGCTGAACCGGCCCCTCGCCCTCAGCCGAAATAACCGCCCGTTTGATGAGGTTCACATGAACCTTCAAGCCTTCAAGCCCCCCTCCTCTGCAACGGTGTCTAAGTCCTGACGAGCGTTGGCCGAGACAGACAGACAGACAGACAGACCTGCTTTCCACACTTGCGTGCGGCTCGAAAGGGAAAAGGCAAGCGAATGTACTATTGCCGAATTCCACAGACTTGGGAGGTCCCGGACAGAGAAAAAAAAAACAACAACATTCCTGGAGTCGTCGGCCGGCCTGGTCTTTTCTAAGCTGCTGGGAAAGAAGGTAAGTGGTAGACGAGAAACGCTGTTCCGTACCTGATTGAGGTCCCCTATCTACCTAGATAGGTAGCCCCCTTCCCGTCCGAGACAGTGTCTTCCGCCGCTTTCCGCTCCCGCCTCCGCTCCGCTTCCCTGCCTGCGTAGGGCATCTTGGGTTCGCGCCCGAGCTTGAGATGTAGAGACACCCGCCCACTGTGTACGAGTCGCTCGCTACCTTACCCCTACAGCAAAGGCTCACTTTAGTCATCGAGACTGATCCTCTGCTTTCCCGCCATCAGAGGACTGATTTGGTTGGTTTCGATAATTGCAGGCCCGACAGAGGAGCTTCCCGCAGGACATGCAAGGATACAGTTAGTTTGGAACACGTAGCACATGCACAATGCGCCCGGTAGCGAGACGGGGTCCCGGGGCTGAAATCCGTGGGAGCAACTCCTTTCGCCGGCACCAAAGAGCACAGTCTAGCAGCAAAGATAATGGCACAGCGCGCAAAGCCCAACCCCCTAGGGGGCTACGGCTCTAGGGTATAGCTGAATCCTCCGACCAGGACACTATCGTCGTATCCGGTGCCACCATACAAACCAAACGCCTCGCCTGTCCTGTCGCCGTCGGGGCGACTTGAAACACATACAGTAGCGACCGAGCCCTACCAGCACTTGGTCAGAGCTCGTCACCGCTTCTATAACATGGCCTGAAACATTGCGACCTCCCCACCACATGTCATGTCATCGCCTTCCTATGCAGGGTAGACCAGATCATGCGCGGCCCGAAGAGCCCTGTGCGCCTCTTCTGAAGCATGACACGCCGACATACCACACTCTCGAATTGCGCCCCATGGCGACGCGTACATATCCGGACCCCTTACAAGGGCACTGAAGTCCCCGATCCCGCAGATAATGAGTAGGAGAACAAGAAATCCGAAAATGGGGTTGAGAGGGGAAAGAGAAGAAAAGAAGGGAATAAATGGGAATGGAAGAGGCGCGAGGTGAAGCGGTGAGCCCCCCTTTTCGTCCGCGCCCGGAGCCGTACAGCCCTTCTATAGGTGAATATCGCCGCCCTCACCGGCTACCCAACGCCGCCAGGCCTCCTCGTATGCACATTCAAGATCGAATACCCATCGCCGGGTATCGAACAACGCGCACGTCCACTTCGCATCAAACAAAGTCTTGCGCATCTCCGCCAGTCGACCTCGGCCCTCTGGATATGGCCCATCACCATAATGATAGGTAAGACCACCAGCTAACATGCTGGCAAGCGCCTCATACTCCGCATCGTCCGAAGCGATGAGCTCCTGGGCTACCCGCCGACCTTCCGCCGTTTTGGGCAGTGCTCCTTGAAGAATCGACGATGCCATACGCGAGCACATCTTGTACGGGTACCGAGGTAGTGTTAGGAGCGGCGTGCTGGACCAAAGCACGTCCGCCGCCGTAGTATGGGCATTGCATTCGGGTGTGTCGAGAAACAAGTCACAAACTCGCGCCCGCGAGATGTGCTGTTGCTTGGGCGCCACGTCGGTGAACACGATCCGATCGGCTACATCCCCCGCCCACTGCCTAGCTGTCCTTTTCAGATTGTTTTCGCCCAATTCGGGGAACCGGAGGAGCCACAGAATAGCTTTAGGCACATTGGACAGAATGCGCAGCCACGAGCGAAAGGTTGAGGGATCGATCTAAGAAACTGTCAATATTGGTCTGAGGGCAAGAATAGCACTTTGGCATACCTTGTATAGCTGGTTGAAGTTGCCCATGATGATGGTATCGTCTGGCAGGTTCGGGAACAACTCTCTGCGCATTTTCCACCTGCGGCTCTGCTCTTCCTCCCAGGTGACAGCCCTTTCATCCGCATCGCAAGATTGCGCATGATCGCAGCAGAAGAAGGTATCTTTGCAGAAGATGATGTTCTCCGAATAGATCCAGTCTTCGGCATCGATTGACTCTTCATCGCGGAAGACGTCTTCGAGTCCAAGGTTTTTTCTCTGGGGTCGTAAAGTCGACCGAGGAATAGCAGTTTCGTCAGCTAGAAGATAATCGCACCATTCGGCTCCGAGTGTCCCAGCAAAGCCCATGAAAGACATCTGGATCGGTGCAGGTCGAGCTGCAAATACCTCGTTTCTTGCACCCCTAGTGTAACCATTGAGATTGACCAGTATGTGGATCTCATCTGCGACTATCTGCTCGACGAGCTTTTCGGAGGACCAGCTACTGACATCGCGGAAGACAGGTGCCTCGCGCTCGATCTGCTGTCGGTGTATGGATTTGTCACTGCCGGTAGTCGCGTAGCAAAATGCCTTGGCCCGTGACGGGTCGTGGAACCCGAACACAGATTGCATCCTGTAGACCGGGTCTATGAGTCCCTGCATGCATAAACGCCGAAAGGGAAGTGATCACTTACAGGTGAGCCAGCGGGTGATTGTTGAAGTCCGAAGACACATACCCGATATTCAGCTGCGGATTCGGTGGTGGTGGGGGTTCATAAACCATCGCAGGTAACCATGGCGATCGCAACGTAGAGCAGGAGATTCTTGCCGCATTTCGCTGTGATATCATCCGGATGTCCTTCGCCGTCAACGGGCATGTGAAGGTATGGAAGGGAAGAACGGTGGGTGCGGACGGCACGGCCAGGGAGGCTGGGAGTCGTGGCCTTGGGTATCCCGTATGCGCTGTACGGCCGGAAATGTACTTGTCCTGATACCAGCGACGCATCGCCACTTTCGTGGCACGTTCAACCAGTCGGAGGAGTCGTGAGCCCTCCCAAGGACGATTTGCCCACTTGCGTAGCTCTGCCTCGAGGTCCAGACCGCGACTTATCTCATCCGCAGCGATTGGCCGGAGGCATGCTATGAAGGACCCGAGGGCCCTCCCTAGGAGTAGTCCCGATCCCCAGTGTGAGGAGTCGGCCAATTGCTTCGATACGATGTCGACCACCTTCTGCATCAAGCCACTGCCATTATGTTCGCCTCTCGCGTCTTTCAGCATCCCCTTCTCGTCAACGTGCCAACGGTCAAACCTACCGCCCGCCAGAAGGACGCCGCCCCGGCTTCTCCAGTCGCAGACAGAGTTGAGCGCGGTCGACAACCCGCAGACGGCCTCTGCAAAGTCCGGGTTGGCATTGACAGCCTTCTTGTAGTACATTATGGCGTCGTTGATACGACCACGGTCCTTGACAGCATTGGCAAGGTTCGTCAGCGCGATATCAAAGGTTCCATCACACTCAACAGCCTGCTCATACATGCGAATGGCAAGGTCGAGCTGTCCAATGTCTTTGAGGAGACTTCCCAAGTTTGTGTGGAGATGCACATGTTTCGCATCCAGGCTGAGGCCGTAATTGTAGTATGCCAACGCGAGTGCCAGTCCACTACCGGGCTTTATACCTGGAAGTGAGTGAGGTGATCTTGTGTGGTCTGCTGGTTGAGCCGGCCCAGGTGACCCTGTCTGCTGTACACTGGCGAGTAGTATGCCTACATTGTTGGCCGTTGAAGGACTCTCCGAGAGAGAGAGGGAGAGATAGTAAAGGGCCAGGATGTCTCCAACCCCCGGAGGTTGGCGGATGAGTCTTGGATAGGAGCCGCCATTGGACATGGCATCTTGGAAAATCTTGGCCAATGACAGGAGCGAATTGCTAGTCGTCGAGATCGCTGACTTCTTGGGCACACCATCCGGAACAAAGCGTAGCCCCGGAAGCTCGCCGTGCGCGGCAAAGACGAGCCGTGCCGTGTTTCTAGCCCGCTCAGGCGGCAACAAAAGCGGACCAGAGGCCGGCAACGGCCCAGCACCGTGCCCCGAGACAGAGTGTCCATTTGAGGGAGAGAGGACGAACTGTATTCTGCGGATGAGTGAGTGAATGCAGTTGAGCGTCCTCCCTGCACTGATAAGGACTGCCTCCTCAAAAGCCTCAGATGCGCGATCAATGTCCTTGAGCGCGTACAGCATATTGCCCTTGGCATGGATGAGAGCAATGACGCGGCCATTCTCGCTCCCAGGTACACAGTAGCCGCTCGACCCGAAGCCGGGCAACTTAGACTCATCAGTATAACCAGTGCCACCCATCCGTTGAGATACAGACAGGGGTTCAGCGTGCTCCAGGCCTAATGCATTGGGCTCAAAACCACCGAGTGAGTTGGTGAGGATATCAGCTCGGGCGTCATGGAGTCGAGTAGAACGCTGAACAAATTCGATGATTTCCACAGCTTCTTTCCCCCGGTGACTGGAACAAAGCAGGCCCACGAGATGCTCTGCTGCCTCCAGGTAACTGGGTCGTTTACGCACAGCTTGTAGCCAATACCTTTCAGCTTCCGAGAGACGGTTAAGGCAGTACAACGTAGCAGCTACGTTCGATATGGCCTCAACATGACTGGCGAAGACGTGTAAGTTGGTGCACAAAGATAAGATGGGGAAACCAAGAAATACTTACTTTTCGTCCAGCGAAATGATCCTTTGAAACCAATCTAATGACTGTTCGTAATGCTCGATTCCATAATGTAAACATCCGCCAAGTAAGATGCCATCTATCCACTTCCAACCGCTTTGCTCACATAGGTGGGTGAGCATCTCAACAGCGGCTTTGGCTGCAGAGACTGGCGTAGTTACGAACCGTCCAGCCGGAGTTTCTACGCCAGAGGCCCGAATGCTATCGCCGCTGAAAAGGTGGTAGAAAGGCGGCGCCGGCATGTCATTTCCCCGTGAGTGACCCATGGAAGACTGCAGGTGTGATTGGAATGGGATGCCGACATAATCGCGCTTCGACGCATCCACGTGTACTTGCGAGCCAGGAGATTGAAGAGACCCCACGGAATTGGAAGAGTGGCAAGGTGGCCTCGGGAGCTTGGGGAAGATTACCATTTTCGACGATGACCTCGTGCCCCCGGAGGAACGGCTGCTCGCTTTCTTTTGATGATGTAGGTAAGTGAGTAGGTCGATGTAAGCCTTATGAGCCTGAGCAAGAGCTCGCTCTCTGAACCTCGCTGGTGTTGCCGGAGGGGTCTCGACGCAAGGGACTCCGGCTGAGCGGTAGCGAGCAGGATCCAAGGTGAGTGATTCGAACCTGTGAGAGGGCGCCTGAAAACAGCCGGGGGACCGCTCGTACAGGGGTGGTGTGTGTAAAGGCGAACCAGCCGACATGAGTGGGTCAGGAGACCGCAAGTGAGATGCGGGAGCGTGGTTGAGGCCATGGTAATTCGGAGCGCCAGCCTGGGCCATGTGGTTGTGATAGCTAGGAAAGCCAGGCTCGGGCCAGGTGGGAGGCGGAAGGAGACCACCATTGTTGAAGATGGCAGGACCAGGCGACTGCTGATAGGTAGGTTGGAGGGCGGTAGGCACTCTGACCCCGTTGTTATAGGGAAGATAGGCGATCGGGTCGCCGTTGGCGACAAAACCCATGGGATTGTCATGGTGGAAGTCATATGTTCGGCTGTCTCCTTGCCAGTGGCCGGGGAAGGGAGGCAGGAGGGCTTCGGGCCGTCCCAGAGCGGCTGTATCGCGGGGTCCGAAAGAAAGTGAGGGCTGATACGCCCAGGCATCGGGGGTCGACTGTGTCGTGGGACGGTGGGCGGACCGGTAGTCAAGCTGAAGAGAGGCGGCACCGGGGGACGGGTGGGACGAGCCGGACAGAATCATGTGCTTGAGCGGAGGTGGCCCAGAGGCAAGTTGGGCTGGGCTGCCATCATAGCCGGCGTCAATAGTGCCGTTCGGGGTCTTGCGGCGGAGGTGATGCTCGTTGTGGTCGGACAAGTGGGCGGGGAGCGGGAGGCCGTGGGACCTCGGATGTGCCGGCAGAGGGGCGGCAGGCGGACGGGTACGTATCGGAAAGGCTCGATGAGAGGCAGCCGAAGCAAGAAAAGGGTTAGATGGCCTCGCGGAGCGCGGGTAGGGAGAGAGAGAGGAGTGGTCGGGTTGGAAGGGCGACGGATGCACCGTCTGGTGCCTTTGGACCAAAGGCAGCATCGGATAAAGATTTGAAGGAGCGTGAGAGAGATGGCGGTTCGGCTCGCGATCTCATGATAGCCTGCTAATCAGAGCACGGCTGATGGCGGCTGGGGCAGAATGCATGGGGAGGTATTTCGGGCTGTTGTTGGCATCAGGAGCCAGGCGGACCGATCGGACACAAGGGCGGAGGAGAAGATGGAGGAGAGAGGGCCCTCCCGCACTGCCTCGAACGGCAGGGAGACAAGGGCCGGGGCGCTGGGAGTGCTCTTGGTCGAAATCGAGGTCGGGGTCGCTGTCTTCGACTCGTCGTGGTTGTGGTTGTGGTCGTCGTTCAAGTCGTCGTCGTGGCGGGCGCGGTGGAGGCAAGCGCGGAATGGGCCGAGCGCAGAACCGAGGACAGATGTCGGGTTGAAAGAAAGGCAATAAGCGATGTGAGGCGGAGCGGGAACTAGCGCAGGCAGCTTCAACGGTAGAAGGGCATAGAGTTTCCTCAAGTCAACGGCTCCCCAACGGCTGACTGCTGACCGCTGATCGCTGATCGCTGGCTGACTGACTGACTGACTGACTGACTGACTGACTGACTGACTGACGGATAGACAGACCGCTGCGTGCTGACGCGAGGTCTCCAAGTCGTTCGGCCGGGGAATGAATAGAAAAAAAGCTGTTCTTCGTCGTGTTGTAAGACTCTCGACGCGAGTGTTGGTGTAGGCAGCACGAGTATGAACGGGCTTTGTTTCACTTCAAAGAAGGACGAGGCAGGTGAGGCTGACAGGCAAATGTAAGGCAAGGTTAAGATCATGTAATGTACATGGGCATGAGTAGGTGGTAGCTGGATGCAAAACAGAAAGTCGGGCTCGCGGGACGGTGGTGGACGACGGGTGGTGGAGACACACAACCTGAATGCAAGGCGCGGCGTTGCGATATAAGGTGCGGTAGGCAATTATTAGTCACAAATAAGAAGAAAGGACGAAGGAAGGCAAAGGGCATCATGCTCGGTGCCGCCATTGCCATGATGAGCAGTTAGGCAGTGAGTGAGAAGGCGCTGCCCGTGGTCAGCCGCGGGAGCCAATCGTGGCGGCGGTCGGTGCTGGTAGGCGAGCTGGCTTGGCTGGGCGAGGTGGTAGGACCGGTAGGTACGCACTGCGGTGCCTTTGGGTGGGCACTGGCAGCATCGCCTGGCCGTGTGTGGCCAATCGTGCCGCCCCCCTTCCTGCGACCTGCGGCCTCAGGCCCTGCCTGTCACACCCAGGTGAGCACAACGCTGCTGTGATCTGCGGTACCTCGGCGCTACCCAGTCGCCATGCCTTCCAACACCTTCCTCTGTATCTCGCCTCGCCGGCCCAGACAGATTCCTCGCCCTCTCACCTACATGTCGAGGTATCTGCCACGTAGTCCTCCTCCGATGGCTTGACTTCACCTGGGAGGTCCGCCCTGCGATCGAGCTTCACTGCCATCCGCGCCCCTGCAAGTTGCTTCCCACCGCCCTTCCCACAGCAGCTGCACACAGCATTTGTATGATCCGTGAAGCACGTACGTATCAACCTCTCGCGGGGTCGAACGATGTAGGGCATGTAGAGAGGTATCAAAGGTACCTTAGCTCAGTTGGGACATGTTACGTGCTTTATGTCGTCTAAATATATCGGTCGAAGGGGAATGGTAAATACCTATGGTACGTCGATGCGAACTCGGCTCCAGCCTGGTCGCCTCCGAACGGCCGGGCTTGGGGTACCGATTGCTCAGTTGTCAGGTCAGGGTTTGGGAATAGGTACTTAAGTACCTAGGTAGGTATGCGCCGTGCCACCATCCACGATCCTGCGACAGAGGCTCGCAGGCGCAATGGCTGCATGCATCATCCCAACCTGTACCATTCCATCGCCTCGCAGGCACACAGGTACCTTTCGGCGCCTTACCTGTACTGCTGTAACAACTACGTGCCTCGTGTCATCCACACAAGCGGCTTACATGCATCGACTTGCGTGTGTAGAGAGGCTCTTTCACAAACGGGCAATTCCCCATCTATCACCAGTGCGAAGCGCGACTGCAAGCAGCCCGCCAGGACTACTCGCGAATGCATCTGAAGCGTTCGGTTGTACAGAAAGTTGATATTGGTCAGCCTCATGCCGTGCCCAGAGAAATGCCACTCCGGTCATCCAACCTACGGCTTGAGGCGCACAGCACGCCTCGTTCGTAGCACCGTATTCCGCATGCGGCCAACGTGGTTTCCCATCCTTTCCTTTCCACCGCTGCGCGGATAGCTACTGTTGCGCAACCCATTTCTGGGAGTTATCCCAAGAATGTTGCGTAACCCGCCCGCCGATTTGTGTCGCCAACGGTCACTGTTGCACTAGTGGATTCCTTCAGAAAGCACCGACGTGTCCTATGGTCGAACCATGTCCTGTGTGTTGGGTCGCGAAAGCCAGGCTTGCCACCCCCATGCAGCTGTCATAAACGGGGATCTTGTCCTCGATGACGGATACATTCCCATGAGCAGTTGCTTGGTGGAAAGCAAATGGGCGTCAGCCTGGCCGGATAACCCACGAGGCCCGCATGTGTTTTTTGACTCTGGGATTCGTAGCAACTTTGATATTCATGGGCGTAGCTCACCTTCGAGCTACAAAAGCGTCGGAAACCTCGCGGCCAATGACTGCGTACGCGACGTGTGCGGTCGATACCGTACAACAAGTCACATCGATTCTGCTTGGTCAGTATATGCTATCATGTAGACCATAAAAGATGGACCTCAACCCCCATATGAAGCTGTAACAGCGGAGGCCGCGGTGAGTAAGAGGTCGTAACTTGCTCTTCCTTGACACGAAAATAGAAATAAACCATGGAGAGCTGGGTATATCTCTGAGTGTAGGCAAGGATTGGAAAGGACTCGTCCGATCATGTCACGCTGCAGATGAGATCAGTTCCAACTTGGCTCATGTCTCAATTCAGAGTGTTTTTGGCGAAGCCTAATGCAAAGCCGTTCCTTAACTCCAGTGAAAGATGCAGAAAAACGAACATCTTCGGCCCACCCAGTTCAGTCCGTTTATTCCTCGGGAACTGCAATTCGTCAGCATTTGAATCGGAAGGACACCAAACAGTCACGGTCGGCCGCGAGACCTACTCTCAATTGCGCCGCTGTCAATATCCTCGGTGATAGCCTTGGGGCTCCGTCCGTCCACCTGGCAGCCTACACTGTTTGCCGTTCCCAGGATCTCCTTGACGGTTCCAGCGAGGTCCTTCGAGAAGGACTTGAAGCGCATCGTTCGGGCGATGTCGATGATGTCGTCAAGAGGGACGCTCTTGGTGTGCTTGATATTCTTCTCCTTCTTGCGGTCACGCGGCGGCTCCTTCAAGGCCTTGATGACGAGAGACGAAGCGGTCGGGACAACGGAGACGGCGGCTTGACGGTTCTGGATGGTCAGCTTGACCGTGACGCGCAGGCCTTTCTATTGAAGCGCAAGAGCAGTCAGTAGGCGATTCGGGCGGCATCGGAGTCGCGAACAGGCCTACCCAGTCGCCAGTGGCCTTGGCGATATCTTCTCCGACCTTCTTCGGCGACAGACCCAGGGGACCGATCTTCGGGGCGAGCGAGGAGGAGGCACCGACCTCACCTCCAGTGGCTCGGAGGTGGCTATATCAACCCGCGTCAGTGTGGGTTCGTGACGGCATTTTGCTCGCTGCAGGAATAGATTCGCTCGCGGGAATCGGGTCGCACGTACATCACCTTGATCTCGTTGGGGTCGAACTTGGGAGCTAAAGGCACAGGCAGTTAGTGATGAAAAAACCGCACAGCGACCGAATGGAAGAACGTACGCATCTTGAATGAGTATCAAGGGGTCTGACAGTCGGTGGTGGGCGTGGTGCGAGATGTTCTGAGCCTCAGTCCAGGGCGCCTACAACAAGCTACCAGAAAAAGTTCACGAAGCGACCACCGAGAAAATGGTTGTTGTGGGTTTTGGACAAGCCCTAGGCGGGGGATGCAGCGAGGGATCTCAGTGGTGGAGAGCAGATAAGCGGCTCCATAATATGTATCGGAGCGCGGAGGATTCTTCATCCGGAGAATAGCCGCACCCGCTCAGTCAGGAACCTTCCAATTGCGATAATGCGATCAATCTTAAACATCAAGTCAGAGTGCTCCAGTAGCTGCATGCAGTGGCGCCTGCCACATAATTGATTGAAAGAGTCCCTCCAAATACGATACAGTTACCATACAGTCAGCCTCATGTCCCCTGTTCAACGAGCAAGCCCCGCTTGTTGGCCTTCGCGTCGAATTCGTGGGACGTGGATTCAGGGGCGTCTTCGCTCTGCATGTCGGCCACATCCATCCATCTGTAGGGTCTTCAAGCCTACAGGGGGAAGGGAGACGGCTCTTGATACTAATTCGAGTACGACGGACTCACAGGATACTCAATTGGCCAGGTCCAACGTCGCGCGGGTTTTACGTATGGCTATGGGTATTCAGGCGCCGACACCACCAGCTCTCGAATGGCACGCAGACTGGACAGCAGCTACAATACACTTGGCTATCGGAATGCCCAGAATTACCCGATTCCCATTACCAAGGCCGGCGGACGCTTCGAGACATAGGTGACGAGCTCCTAGCTCATGTGGTATCTTCTCTCTATTGCCTGTACCGTCCTGACTCTACACATGTGCGCATCATTGCGTATTAATCATCACCAGGTACCGCACTGGGTTCTCCGTGGGCAATCCTTCGTGCGTGCCTAGCCGTTTATGCATAGCCAGCTACTGTAGCCCAGAAGAGCAAGGTTAGTTCGTACCGCTGACCGCAAGTCTATGGACAATGGTTAGTATAAGTCCAGCGAGTTTACTTTGGGGCCACTGACTTCATCAAATGATCCATGAAGGTTTGCAGGGAAACATCGTCGGTGAAGATGGTCTGCGCAGTCTGTGCCCCAACACCTCCATATGCACCAGTTGTGTGCGTCGTCGAGGGGTTGAGCTTCGACAACAAGAAGCGGGCTTGAGAGCCACCAGCATCACAGACAATGAAACGTGGTAGGGGGAAACGGTCACCGATGAGGTCCTGGTCAATATTAGTATGCAGGGTCTCAAGAAGCGGGCTGCAGACTTACTCTCGCATCCTCCTTCGGCTGCTCAAGGAGAGCAGCGAAGTTCTCGTACCCTTCCTGGTCCTGGTACCCAGCCTTCCTCCACTCAGCGACAGTCTCTCCGTGGAAGATAAGAATGTGGAAGAAGGTATCCAGTAGCAGAATGTGCGTGGGCTGGATTGAGGTCGAGTCCAGCAATACTGGTTGCCCTCCCTCCTGATCGAATGTGTACGAGTCCAAGGTCGGTTGGATCATGATGAGCGAATTGCTGACGTCTTCATGGTTTAATACGTGGCGGTAGAACGCGGTTTCGTCTGGAGAGTTGTTGAACACTTGGAGGAATTGACTCCGGCGTAGATGGAACATGAATTGCGGGTACAGGGTGAAATTCTTCTCCAGTCTGAAGGAGGATGGGTCATCTTTCCTGTAGTCGGCGAAACGTGAGCATAATCTGATAAGCATGCGGTCGACCCATCGCAGGACGTCGGGTCCGTCATCAACCTCGGCCTTGAACACAGCGATCCGAGACATCAGGACAGCTGCAGCTTCCTGGTCAAACGACTGAGCGATAGCCGGGTCCCCGGCAGGGCCACTCAGGTTCCGGGCAACTGTGGTGACGCGTAGATGAAACTGGCCAGAAGAATGCTGATAGTAGGTGAGGAATTGCATCATGCCCTTTTGCTGGCCTTGCTGGTGCTGTGGGGGTCCACCTTGACTCGCAATTTCGAAGTAGACGCCATAGCTCGCTTGGGGATCAATTCCGCACATCTTCCAAGAGCATGTGTTTCCGATGCCGCACTCCGTTTCACCGACGGAAGTCGACTTCTTGTTGAGCGATACGGCATGGCCAATCAATCCTGTAACCTTCAGTTCCTTTGTAGTGAGGACCTCCAGGACGGCATTGAAGCCCATCAATAGATTGTCGTCCCCATCTTTCTCGAAGACTCGAATGAAGGACTGCTTAAACATGGACGACGTGAAACTGTCCGTCAGAATCATATGGCCACCCGTAGAGTTGCAAAGACCCTTCATCTCGAGCAAGCCGACTTGATCCAAGCAGCCAGCAAAGATATCTATGATATGGCCATTGTGCGCCGTTCGCTTGGCCAAATTGTCGTAGAACTGGCGATGTTTAGAGTATGCCTGCATTGAGATTTGACGATGGACTTACCTTGAGCGCTTTCTTGTAGTACTTGATGTTGTCCCGGTCAATGTCATGATGAGAGCGAATAGGTTCGCGCAGTTCGGGCCCGACTACCATGCCTGGACCCTCGGTCGCCGGACCACCAGCGAACATCATAATTCTTCCACCGGCATTCTGGAAGGAAGACTCGAGAAGGCCAACGGCGACACTGAGGGCAACGCCGGAACATCGCAAGTTTCTTCGATCACTGGCAACTGGCCACGGGTCTTTTTGCAGTTGCTCGAGGACCTTGGTAAGCTGGAACTCGCACTGTTGGACAGGCAAGAGGAATCGAGCAGCGGGGCCCATGGGCATCATGGGCCGACCGGGTTGCTGTTGCGGCATGCCTGGGCGCAGACTAGGGGCGAGGAGACCAAGCATTTCTTGGACCTGTTTGGCCGAGTAGTCCTTGCTACCGCGGAAGACGTAAGACTTGGCGCACTCAGTGTAGCCGATCTCGTGAACTTGAGCCTGCAGACTCATATCAGCGGGCGACATCAGAATCTAGTTTGTAACAACCTTACCATCGTTCCGTACGTGATCAAACCAACAAGGGCGTTTTCCGGGAGGAGGCTCAAGCTCATGATCAAGGACTCCTTCAGAGCGGCAAGGCTGTCTTCTTCCTGGCATGTGTCGACGACATACAGAAAGATGGGCGGACTGGGGGCAGGACGGGAAAGCCTGTACTCGATGGTGGTGTTGGCCGGATGGAGCTCGGGGGGTATTTGACTCGCATTAATGTCCTTATAACTAGGAGGGAGCGGATTGCGCGAGAGACAGAATGGACAAATCCATAGCCGTGCCCGAACGTCTACGGAGCTGGAAGTGGGAGCTGTGTCAGCGGTGGTTGTCGAGATCAGATAGGGAACGAGAGCTTGCTCACCAGAAAGGGTTGAGGACCGAACGGCATGGCTGCTTGCAGGTGACGGGCTCGAACTGCAGAAGGGGAGTCTCCGGCTTCTCTTTCAAGGGGGTGTAGAGGGCGCCGATAGGGACGACAAGTCGGGACGCCTCCTGCGGTGGTCGTCAGTATGTGACGCGGTCTGGAGGGGAGGAGGTTGGCTGACCATTCGTGAGCTTGGAAAGACATTCCAGCTGAGGCGAACACCATCACGGTCCTCAACTTCGCTCCATTGCTCCTTCAGTGCCTCGTAGTCCATGGCGGCGGGCTGGATGGCTCGGGTGTCGCAGCGGTTGCCGTCGTCCCACTGCGCTCACGAAGGCTAGGAAATGGCGGGAGGTGTGGATAGTACGATGATATCCCGTTGCAGATCTTTTTGGCACTCGAAAATGCGGTGGTCGTGATGGCTCGCCGTGGTCTGGCAGCAGAAAGGGTTGTTGGGGGTTAAGGGAATTGGTCGAGCTCGTGAGATATGGACAAGTTGCAGTCAAGAAGCAAGCACGATTTAAGGTTAGAGGGCAGGCGCATGCTGTAGGCGTAGCTCTATCCCTGTAAAGGGTAAAGGGCAGGATGTGGTCAGGGTGCCAGGCCCCGATTCGTGCATCGACCCGCGAGCCGGTGGGGATCCTCCCTGAGATCACTCACCGAGATCCCATAACAGCATATGATGGCTAAGGCACCTTTCTATATTGCACCCACAGCTTCGTCCAGCTTGCCACAGGTTTCATCAATGAGCTAGGCGTTGTATTGAGGTTTTCCCTAGGTAGTTTGTGAATCGAACACTGTAATCTCTGAAAGCAGTGCATACTCAGCGGATGGACCGCCGACTTCGCTATTCTCTGACATAGCAACCCTATGACTGATGGCCCTCTGACTTTCCGAAGTTATCAGCATCTTATCGCTCATAATACCTCGCCAGCACCTCCACACGACGCAGTGGAATGGGTTGTTGAATGGTATGATCATATTTCGATCGATATATTAGTTGATGATTAGGTACTCCTATCCTCAAATATGAGGGAGACCATTCAACATATGTACCTGTAGAATAAGGTAACGGCTTCAGGACTACCAAAATTGGTAGACGAGGAGTAATGTGGCTTCATCAGTTCCGAAAACGTTAATAAAACGTCCCTCCCGCCATTCGCAGGATGGCAATGATACGGTGAGGTAACTCAAACGTCACTCCCGCCCTCTCAACCCTCTGCACTAAGGTGAGAAGCGCTGCTGGGCTCTCGCATCAGAGGATTTAACCTGAGAGGATTCAACGAATTATCACCCCTCTTATCCTTATATTCCAGGCGGCCATCTTCAGGAACATCTTTCACCAGCCGAGCCTCCGACTTCGGCCCACGCCTTGGTTCTCCAATCATGGGATCAAGATCCTCGGCATTCTCAACACTCTTCGAAGTGGCCACCGATCTGCTATCCCCATTTTGCTTCCGTGTAGATTCTGGTGTAGACCTATTCTTGTCTTCCAGTGATATTTCGTCCAGCTGGGAAGAGCGTTGAGTGGGTGTGCCCCATCGCGCCAACAGATTTTCCACTGCAATGCCCATAGTCAGCAGCGAAATCCAGGGGCTACAACTTCACAACTTACTCATGGCTTCCTGCTGCTGGATGCGACGTTTGATAGAAGCCTGGGCC
Source organism: Xylariomycetidae sp. FL0641 (assembly GCA_022376655.1). Classification (NCBI taxonomy): domain Eukaryota; kingdom Fungi; phylum Ascomycota; class Sordariomycetes; species Xylariomycetidae sp. FL0641. The sequence goes on from JAJJKE010000082.1 coordinate 138,768, forward strand.
TCGAATTCGTGCTCTCGAGGCGTCCGAGGGGTACCCGTGGAAGGCCTACGTGGGGCTGCGTCTGCTTCGGCTGCATCTGCTTCGGCTGCGTGTACGTCGCCAGTCATTTCGCGAGCCTCCGGTGTCTCACTGATCTCCAGTCGCAGGTTGGGTCGGGTCTCGGCAGGTTTGGGTCGAATCTCGGCAGGCTCGGCCCGAGTATCAGTCGCCTCTTCTTCTTCGGCGTGATCCCCCATCTGTTCACTCGCGCCATCGAAACCAGGGAAATCTGCCGCTTGTTTCATACTGTCTCCAACATTTGGTCGCTGGCTGTACATAGAGAACCGGCTTGCCTCGACCTCCATATCAACGATGAAATCACTCATCCTGAGGCTGGGGTGCCGTGTCCCTCCTTCGCGCATGTCCTTCACTATAATGCAAACAGTCAGAGAACGGTGGACAGCTGTCGAACCGGCAGGCACCTAACTCACATATCTTAGCCATGTTTTCCAGCAAGGGCTTCATGGATTTTAGCCACGCGTCGTTATTTTGCTCCAGGCGTAGAAGGCGTTCTTCGATCTTGTCGCTTCTTTGCCTGTCTTCGTCGACCTGCTGAACACTGTGATCTCGTTGCGTATCGGTCTTGGGCAGACCGACTGTCCTAGCAACAATTTCGGATATCTCCCTTTCCTTTTCCTGTTTTTGTTTCATGATTCGTTCTCTTATCGAGGCACTTCGCCGTTCACTCTCTGTACTCTCTGCGCCCTGCCATGTTGGCGACGGCTCGGGGCGCTCTATGACGGTCGGCTCAGGGGACAAACGTGACGTTGGCTCGAAGGCGACCCGCAAAGGAAGTGACATCCGCTTCGACAGAAGCGGTGTATCAGGCGACATCGGCGGCGTCGGGATGTTGATGAGACTATGCCGATGCAATTTCCTGTCGAGCGGAGGGGAGCGCTCAACGGCACCGGTGGAAGGGTTGCGAAACATAGTAGTCACAGGCCGTGAACGCCCCTGAGGTATAACCTTGATGGACCTCGGCCGGAACACTGATCTCGACGGCAACGTGGGCGCCGCTCCGTAGTCCGTCCATTGGGAAGATGCCGACGGCCTCAACGTTCTGTTGGGCTGAGATGCCACATCGGCGACTATGATGACGGGCGAGATGGTCAGTACGGGCGCTGGTGATGGCGATGGCTCTACACAAGTTACCATCACCGGTGAGAACTCCCAGGGTACTTTCGTTTCATGCTTCAGGCCGGCGGCATTCGCGCGCACGTTTGTCGCTCGGCCTGCTGGGTTGGGGGCGGATGAGGTAGCCTTCGGGCTCCTCGAACGCTCGTTCTGGGTCGACTCAATCGTGGTGGATTCGGAGACTGATGAAGAGCCGTCCATCTCTAAAGAGATACTGCCCCTCGACGCCGCATGGCGACATTCGGCCGAGTTGCGCGACCGTAATGATGAAGATGGCGAAACGGGGCGGTGCCCACGAGAGGGTGACCAGCCGAGGACGGGGGAATCGAGAGCTCTCGACGAGGTAGGAGACGGGACTGAGGCGAATTCCTTTGACAGCCTCACATCGCGTTGTTTGTATTGCCGCACCTTGGCTTGACGAGCCTTTCTCCTATCTTCGACGACTGCCGGGGTCGGTTCTTGGTCCGGCCCTGCGAGGCTGGAGGTGGTGTTGGGTGTGTTCGATCTCTCGCTGGATGCAACTTCTTCGCTGTCGCCCAAACCCTTTGGCTGCCGGTCGATCGAGGGCAATGGGCGCGCGAAAGCTTCCTCGCTCATGTCTGTCAACTCGGTTCGAAAGGACCGCCGACAGGAGCTCTCGGTCGCAGCCGATTGGCGGTAGGTCTCGGTGGCGGCAGTGGATCGGCTAGAGGACCGTCTCTGCATCATGACGTCGTCCAATGATGTGACGGAGGTAACCGCAGAGGTACTGGCTCGTCGGCTCGAAGTGCGGGCGCCCACGACGGGGTTCGATCGGTTGGGCAGGCTATGGACACTCTCGGAAGAGGATGAGGCCGTCGACTGTTTGGGAGGCGAAGGGAAGGTCATGGCAGCCAGCATATTCGGAAAGCCAGGCGAGTCTGGTAGCAGCGCGCCCTGGGGTACAGTCAGCAGCGGCCTCACCATGATGGTGGCCGGTTTCCTGCAATGCCGATGGGGCCCGGGAGCCTTGGGGAGGTCGGACGCTGGGCGTTGGTCCCGAACTGATGCTGCCGTGGGCTCTGCCGTGGAGATGGAATCTCGCCAACTTCGCGCTGTGCCGCCCTGGACCTGCAAGACCTGCTGCCACGCGGGCCTCTGCTCGGGCATTAGGCCCGTTGGTGGGTCGCATTTATGAGCAGGGACTGTCATTCGCGATCCAGAGCTCTGTCGAGAGCACTGTCCAGAGGTCGGCTCGGGGGGCAGCTGCCCCTTGACGGACCTGGACCGGACGCCCGGGGCCGACGATGTTCTCTCTGGGACGAAAACCGGATACTGCGATCGAAACCAAGGGCCGCTGGCTTCATCCGTGTCACGGCAGGTCCGGTCGCGCCGCATGGGCGTAGCAATCGCCAGGTAGCGATGCCCGTCCCGCGTCGTCTCTGCCACAGCATTATCGGGAGGCGGTCCTGCGTTTCTCCCCTTGATGGTGGCCTTCCGGAGCGATTGTATGGACCACGAGCCCGGTAGCTTCAAGCATTCCTCGTATGATCCTACTCGACTGCGCGGTGGCCCAGTGGTGCGCAAGAACTCGGCCAGCTCGCGTAGGCTACTGGAATCGGCGCATGCTTCCCGCGCATCCGCGATGTTGGATACAGACTTAGAGCGCCCGTATCCTCCATGTCGGCCTGCTCCCCCAAGACGCGATGGTCCCCGAGTGTCCTCAACTCTGCGCGATAAGGAATACCCTCGAGGCCTGTTCGGACGCGAAGCCATAACTGGCGGGACGGGCGGGCTCGAAAGGTCTGATGAGTTCCACAGCAGATAGCATCGATGACGGAAGCTGGCCAGTTCTGGAATCCATGATACGGTAGATGTGCTTGATCATACCAGTCTTTGGCCTAGGTAGCAGCGACGGCCATGACGAATCGTGAAGACCCTCTCCGGGAGGGTAGTGGGTAGGTAGGTAGCTGGAGGTACTTCGTAGTCACGGTAAGCAGTCAGACAGCCAGGACGTGAAGAATCTAGGCGGCGTTGGAACTCTATGTAAGGTAGGCAAATAAGGCAGGGTAGGATGTCGGCGCCTTCTTTTTTTCTTCTTTTCTTCTGCTTGATGCCGGCGCAATCGCATCCCGTGCCTCGCCGGCGCCATCGCGCGACGAGATTGGCGTCTTCCATCGGGCTACAGAAGGACGCCGCGGTCACGTAGGTACGGAGTCGACTTGCAGAACTCGTCGAGTAGCACACTAGCCTCCTCCACTATACCCCAGATGGGCGTAGCCAAGTAGTGATCTGCGGCACCCGACCAGTTGCCGGAACGGTCAATCCTGGCACCTCAATCTGCAGCGTGTCAAGCTCGTGCTAGTCTTCCCTGTCTCCAGCTTGCCACAGCTGCTAGCTCAGGGGCACAGCATACAGTACATGCTTGACAGGCAAGTACAGGGAAGCTCGGAGAGGGGAGGCTTGGGAGGCAGACCCTTGGATGTCAAATTGACAATGGGGGCACGTGCTTTGGCACTGGGGGCGCACGGGGGTTCAGGACCTTTGTTTGCTCTCTGCTCGAAGAAGGGGCCCAAGGGCCCCTCCATGCCATTGGAGACGGCCCGTCTCCAGAGTCAAAACGCAAGATTAGTACCAAGTACACAGTAGGCGCATCCCAATGCAAATGTCGACGGTCAAATGACACCGCCAGATGAGTGGAAGCCAGTCCGGCCACCGGCCATCGACCACCTAGAAAGGGGCCAGAAGAGCCAGGACAGCCGTCGCGAAGTCGAATGCCGGCACCAGAGGGTGATTAGGTGATTACAAGGTGGTGGCAGACGGACGACTTTGGGAGGTGGATAAGGTAGGTACTTCGTAGGTAGGTAGATGAAGGTGTCCCAACCTGGCAAGCCTGACCCGCTTCGAGCAAGCTTACCTCTTACTTTAAAAGTATCCAATATTAAAGTCGACCCAGCACAAGGTACGGATATGCATCTCACGATATCGACATGTGCAGCTTTGGCATCGATGTGAATGTCTCTTCGACGCTTGAGCTTCTTTAGAGGCGCCTTGCCTTCCAAAGCCGGAGATTCCCGCCTGCCTTACTAGTTCCTAGCCTGGTCCACGTTGGGCGAGGTGCCCTGACACACCGAAACGATTCGATATCATTACCGACCTGAGGCAAACCCAGACGGCGTCGTGCGCGATCAAGTCGGCAGGTTCTCCTGTCTGCCTGTGCTCAGGTTAGTAACCTGAACACAAACTCCTGTGACCTCGTATTTGTCCCTCTCCAAATCTACTCACCTCGTTTTCGCCGGCCGTCCCCGCAAGTCCGGTGCTTCGCTCAGGGTCCAGAAAGTGCAGAAGACGAGAGAGGCGAGAGGGTTGCGATAGGAGTCGGTTGCCAGGATGTGACGTAGGCTGCTTTGGGGTCCTTTGGGGTGTTTTCGGGTGTGTCAGGGTGGCTGGAAAGCAGCCCAACCGTAGGGCTCCGATCCACCGATGACGATGACGGTCTGGTTCGGATTTCGGGGTGGCGGTCGATCATGTCGCATGTTTGCGGTAAGCACCCCCGGCCTGTTCACCTTTCCCATCACGACTCAATATCGTACTAGACATGCGAGGAGATGTGAATCAATCATTTAATCGCGCCGCCACGCGACCAGACCGACCGACGTGTCTCCCTGCTGTGTGACGATGCCGGCGTACACACCTTGGTAATTACTCTGCGCCCCGAGTCTCGGCCGTTCGTTGCCCGCTGCCTCATTTATGCCTGAAACTTGCGAGTCTTTCTTCGCCTTCTGCTCCCACATCTGGTCATATCCTGTAACTCGCTTGCGAAAGGACGGCCTCACTGTACCTTAGGTCCCGGCCACAATGAGCAACCCGTGGAATTTGGCTAGTATTACCGAGGAGAAACGCCTCAAGGTATCCCCCGTCGAATTCCCTTCCGTGTAAGAGGGGCAACGAGACTGAAGCTTGAGTCAGAACACCTTTATCATCGCTACCCTTTGCTCCACTCTCATTGGCACATTCTCTTCCTCTCTGGGACTCTGGGAGCGTGTCAGTGAGAAGAGACAGCAGAAGAAGCGAGATATCAAACAAGTGAGATCTAATGACCCGCCATAGCTCCTTTGGGTACGGGCATCCACTGCGGTGCATTGTCCCGCTAACCAACCAGTCTGCAGGATGAGGAGATACGCCTTCTTCGGGAGCAGGTTGAACAGGCCGAAAAGCGTTCTCAACAACGTGAGGAGGAACTCAACCACCGTCCGCGCGATGACCTGGGCTACTCGCTTGAGCGGTCTGGTGCCCTGATCCAGAGGCAGTACGATGAAGGGGTCGGCCAGCTGGGAAGACGCTATGCCGTTGGAGATAGTGAGTCTTCCGATACTGGTCTTCTGCGGAAATGCTGATCTTTTCGTTTTTCCTAGCAATCACGGAGAATCAGTTGCAGGCTCAGATCATCGCACTGCAACAGACCGTTATCAACGTCCTGCAGGAGGCGCTTGCGAACGACAGGACGATTTCCCGGGCTGATATGCAGCGGCTCATGCTGGCTTCCCAGGCAGCTCGAGAAGGGTCACTTGATGCCCTCCGTCAACAGTACCAGCGCCTCAGTCTGAACGCTGCGCCCCAGCAGCGGGCACTGCCTGCTCCGAAGCGCGCGTCTACTGTTATCGAGACCGACTCTCTCTTTTGCAAGTATAGTCTCGATCTTCAATACATCCCTCGCAAGCCGTTGTCTGCCGCTTTTGCGCCCGACGGGGACGGACGCTGTCCAGAATGCCGCGTGCGGCTCGATCTCGAGCCAACAGACACGTACTGGTATATTGAGAAACGTGCACCGGTCATCGTCACCGATGGCCGACACGAACAAGAGATTATTGAGGACGTTCCCTTCCACCTCGGGCAGCGCTTCATAATCAAGTGCCACACGGAGGACGGCGAGTTTGCCTGTGTACTGTGTAACAGATTCAGGAGTGCGGATATTGTCTGTGGCAGCATCAAAGCGCTGGTCAACCACGTCGGACGATGCCATGATATTTCTGAGTTGGAAAGGGACCCTGACTTACGGGAAAGGCCGGTCCACCAAAGGGCTTTGCCTCCACCGCCGCCAGCCCCACTATCGGAGCGCGGTACAAGATATACGAGCTCGACATGATCACTAAGGTATATGGTTTTTGCGAGATAATCCGCTGGTGTACCCTTTTGGCCTGGTGGACCATACACCACTATCATGCATTTACCGCAGAAGCTGTAGGTGGTCAAAATTGGAGGATTATGTTCGATATGCTGCGTGGGCATTGGCTTTGCTTGAGAAGTTGGTACTCCTGGTTCGTACTAGGGCGGTATCGAGGAAACTTGGGAAACAGCCGCTTCTACGATCGGGATGGCTGGAAGGGTGACTAAGGTACTTTACGTTCATGAGTCCATGGTGAACGATTCCCAAAGTTGCTTTTTCCGTTTGCGAACATTGCCGGTGATACACTTCGTCTCGGGGCTGGTTCCTTCCCCTGAGCTGTTGGTCGCGTATTCGTTCATGAATGACTTGTGCATCGCTATTCGTGGTGGTTGGGGGCTGAGGCTGGAACTTCAACAGGCTGGAGTTTGACAACAATGGGCGACGGAGTCTGAGTAAGACGGCCAGGTTAATACGGAAATAGTGGAACGAGGACACGGCGAGTCTGGTGAACCAACTGTCCGGCAAAGAGTCAGACCGGGGGTTGCAGGGGTCGGGTACTACGGGTACGCTGACAAGGCTGATTGAGCGCTGGAGCAGACAGGGTGACAGGGTTCGTTAGCCGGCGTAGTGTAGAAATGCAGATCTCCTGCGGGGCACGCCAGGCAGCCCCAAGGCAACACCCGGCAGCCTGCAACACCAATTCTCTCTCAGATGTGCTTGTGATATGTCGCTTGCCGTACGATGGGCCCCGTGAAAGGGAATCAAGCTCGCTGGCAAGACGGGATAGGCGCAGCACAAAGAAAACATGGAGCATCTCGGTGGCGGTTGATCTTCAATCCGGGCGTTGACTCACATGAAATATACAAGGCATCAGTTTCGTCCGAAGAAAGGATGCCGTTGCTGCCTCGACACAAGCGCCCCGATTCACTTTGTATATAACCTAGCTTGCTTTCTCGAGACACAGCTCATTCTGGATTTCATCAACCCAGCCCAATACAACCCCTCCTCTTCTTCACCTTCCACAATGACTGCCAACTCCACGATCGAGCAGAACCCTGCCTCAGGCGGCAAGGAGGCCGCCGCCACCGCCGAAACCACAGAGGCTCCGGTGACAAGTACAGAGCCCCAGCCCCCCGTCGGTTCAGTCAGCAGCATCAAGAATATCTACCGTTCCGAGAAAGACGACGATGACGAGTGGACCTGGACGGAGGAGTACCCGAAAGACGTAAAGGAGGCGGCTGAGAATGAAGAGACCCAGAAGTACGCCGTTGTCGTTCGCAACCAGAAAAGCAAGGACAGCCGGAAGAAGCTCGAGGCGCACTCCCTCGTCATCCAGAGCCCCTGGCTGAAGACTGCGCTGGGCGAGATTCTAAAAGACTACCCGGGCGTCGCCTGCGAGCTGAAGCGCCTCGAGTTCGATGCCCCCTTCGAGCCCTTCGTCCACCGCTGGGCCGAGTTTGTCGATTTCATGAAGCGGCCCGATCTGGATGCCCAGACCAAGGAACACCTATCCATACTACACGGTATCCTCAAGTACGAGATCGGCGACAGCATCGCCGCGTTCGAGGACTACGTGCTGAACGGGGTCATCACCTTCAACCACCTTTGGATGATCTTCCCGCCTGCCTGCGTCGTCCTGTCGGGCGCATCGGGCTCGCTGTCGGCCTACGAGGTCGACGAGACCGAGTACAAGCAGACGCAGTGCGGGAACTTCCTACGGGTCCGCTCCGACTGCGTCGACCACAACGGTAAGCGCTTCGGACGCTGCTGCGAGAAGCTCGATATCCCGGAATTCGCGGGCACCAAGCCCATCACCGGGCTCGAGGCCTTTCCCCTGGCCTTCCACGAGGACAAGGAGAGCGTGCGCGCCATGCTGGTGGCGCGGGGCCGCGTCTTCGAGAAGCTCGCCGGCCACCACTACAAGAGCTACGACGGCAAGGCGATCACGTGGGACCGCGAGAACAACGAGGTCCCCGTCACCATCTCGGGCCGCATCGTCGTCGACATCAACTCCTTCGGCCGCTTCGGGCCCTACCGCCCCCGCCGCCACGGCGACTGGCAGCCCAAGGACCTGGAGGGCATGGCGGAGCTGGCCAAGGCGAACGAGGGCAAGGGCGAGGGCGAGGAGACGTTCCAGCTCACGCCCTACCACCACATGCTGGCGCGCTCCCGCACGCGCGGGTACTCCCTGAAGACGAAGCTGTGGCTGGAGTTCTTCGTCGAGCACGTGGGCGAGATCACGTGGAACTCGGACGCGTTCGACGCGCTCGTGCTGCCGGAGGACCAGAAGGAGCTGATCCTGGCCTTCTCGGAGTCGCAGCTGGGCGGGGTGGGCTTCGACGACGTGATCTCGGGCAAGGGCAAGGGGGTGATCTGCCTGCTGTCGGGCCCGCCGGGGGTGGGCAAGACGCTGACGGCGGAGGCGGTGGCGGAGACGCTCCAGGTGCCGCTGCACACGCTGAGCTCGGGGGACCTGGGCACGGACAGCTGGGAGCTGGAGCAGGCGCTGTCGCGGATCCTGGAGCTGGTGGCGCGCTGGGAGGCCATCCTGCTGCTGGACGAGTGCGACGTGTTCCTGGAGGCGCGCAGCGCGCACGACCTCGAGCGCAACAAGGTCGTCTCCGTCTTCCTGCGCACGCTCGAGTACTACCAGGGCATCCTCTTCATGACCACCAACCGCGTCGCCAACATCGACCCCGCCTTCCAGTCCCGCATCCACGTCTCCCTCGAGTACCCCGACCTCACCCCCGCCAGCCGCCGCGCCATCTGGGCCAACTTCCTCCGCCACACCACCCTCCGCAGCGAGGTCGCCGACGAGGAGGTGGACGAGTTCGCCCAGCTCCCCCTCAACGGCCGCCAGATCAAGAACGTCCTCAAGACCTCCCAGTTGCTGGCTTCGCGCAAGAAGAGCCCGCTCCGGAAGGAGTTCATCGACACCGTCCTCTCCATCGAGAAGCGTCGGCCCGACGTGCAGACCTCCTTCTAGGCTTAGAACCGGGAGTGGATGGATTCGTATATCGTACCCAAGTGCTGGGTGCTTCGCGCTGCGTTCACGGTAGATTAGACAGGTCAAGGCATACCTTTGCCATAACGAATAATGACTGATCGTGCTATTTCCTGTCCCAGTTCCCCTGGAAGTGTCCTGGAAATGCATGCTGTAAAAATGTTGTATTAATGAAAGGGGTAGGCTGCTACTATTCCTCAACATCAGTGTTCTTTTTCATAGAAGCAACTCGACTAACACATCTGCAAACACTCACAGCTCACATAAATCGGTAATAGTAGTAGGTGATATGATATTAATGTTGCGAATACAAGAACGCCTGTCCTGACCTACTCATTCCAAGCCACTCCATTTCGTAGTGATATATCCCATATGCGAACCGCAGACTAACGCCCATTGTACCTCTGACCATGCACCGTCCACGGTCCTCGTTATATCATATCTTCGTTCTATGTTCGTCCCCCGTGTCGCTTTCGCATGGATGTGGTGTCATCTAGTTTATTTCGTGAGGCCAGGGACGCCGGGCAGGTAGCTACCGTTCTCGCCCTTGCCGCCCCGCTCGGCGCGGTTGGCGCCCTCTTTCGAGAGCAGATCGCCGACGGGTTGGAGGAGGCCGCCCTGCCCGACCTGGCCGGCGGCGACGTTGTTGACGCCGTCCTGCAGGTTGTCGACCTGCTCTACGCCGGTGACCTTGGTCTTGCCAAGCTGTTCTGGACAGTGGGGGTTCTCGCGTCAGCGGCAGGCCTTTGGAAGAGAAGGGAGACAGATGACGAACCTTTTGTGGCGTAGCTGGCCTTGTTGTCCTTGGTGAAGTACTTGAGGAAGGTGTCCTCGATCCACGGCATCCATACCTCGTACTGCTCGTTATACTTCTGCTTCGCCCACTCCCCGTATCCCTGCTGGGGGTGGTTTTCCTGAGCGGCTTGTTGAGACATGGTGTAGTGTTCTAAGCCTAGACTCCACTGTCAGTCTATAGGGTCACAGGACGCGTGCAGTGATTCGAGAAAGTGACGTACGTACTGTGATACAGTTGCTGGATGGTTCTGGATCTACCGGTTTTGCAGATAAGCGCCTGGTCTTCGCAGGTAAGCAATATGGTGCAGTTCGTTGGAGAAGATGTTCTAGTCACAAAATGAAGCGTGTAGTGTTTGTTCCTCGAAAGACCTCGAACCCTCCTGTTATACGGAGGCCATCTGGGATCGAGTGCATGATATACGTAGGGCATGATGTGTTCAGGTGTGGCTTGACTCTACGTCATCCCGTAGCCCAGCTATGCGGATCTGATTGGCCAAGCCATCTGAGACATGCACGAAACAGGGAATATGACCAAAGACAAGCCACACTAAACGGCTTTCCACTGGGGGGGGTTTTGTCATCGACAGGGACTGGGGCATCTATTAGCGACCCATGACCTTTTTGCGTTCGAATGATGAAGTTGGCGTAGACCGGCACCATAGTCTCGATGCAAGGCTAGACTCGAGTTGTTGGGTTCCTTGGAGCCTAGACCTCTACTCCCGAGTCAGGCTTCTGCTTCCGTTTGCTTATACACGCTCTCTCTAGGTGCTGTCCGCGCCACAAACCATAGAACACCACTCGAAGCCAGGCACAGTAGGCAGAGAATACTGAAGTGCCAACTATTACTGTTTGCCCATGCTTCTGTGCTCCGATTAAGCTGTCTTACAATCTCGAGTGGGATAATCGCGTGGTCAGTGTTTGTCTCACCACGATTAGCCTAGAGAATTATCAGCCCTACACTCGATTATCCTCCAGCAGTAGCTTGTTCTCCTTCTCCGACCGTCCCATCGCGGGCGTTGGTCAAGACACGTATCGGCCAGCTTTATATATATGACAGAATGCTGTTTCAAGTACACGTCGCAGCGGACACCGAGAACATGCTTGTCAGGTTCGATCGATATTATTGATTAAACTTGTGTGTTTAGCGCCGGAATCCATCAGGCGTTCATCACGACAACACATGCCAGAGTTACCCAGCCAACAAGGCCTGTTGCACTCGCAAAAGCCCTCATTTGCAACGACCGAGGCGCTGCACCCGAGTCATCGTCGTCATCGGACTTCGCGCTTGAAGTAATTGAAGGGTTGTCGGGCGTTTGGCTGCTGGAAGTCGTCGAGGAAGCGGAATCGCTGCTCGTGGTAGTGGTTGTCGAAGTCGAAGTCGAAGTCGAGCTTGCAGAGGACGAAGTAGATGTTGGGCTTGGACCATCGGATCCAACCTTCGACTGGACCCAGGTTGCAACCGAATCAGTGTACACGTCGAAGTAGTCGAGGTGCTGAGCGACAACGTCCCCGCCCGCGCAGATTGGGTCCTGTTCTTGACAGTAATTATGCAGAACGTCCGAGAATGTGTTGAGAACCGAGAGCTGATCACCGCTCCGAGGGTATAGACCGCTGGCCGAGGCCCCTCCTAGGACATTGTACGACTGGCCCGCGGTATGGCGAACGTCTCCGAAGGCCATGGCGGCCGCAACTACAAGCAAGGTCAGATTTCGGGTCAAGAACTTACTCCCTATCGAGTCTATAACTTACTCTTCTTTCCTGCATCCGAATCTGCCTCTACTGCCTCCGTCGGTTCGGCGACACAGCCGTTGAAGAACGTTCCACCACCACCTCCAAGGACGTCACCGACGATATGAGCCCCCTGAGAATACCCGCTGACGATCAGAGTGGCGTCCGGGCATTTCTTGTTGTATGCCTTGATCTGCGACACGCCGTTGACACCACCTTCGTGCACCGAGGAGCAATAGTCGGCGTCTAGGTCGGCGTTGAAGACGATATCCTCGTAATCGCAACTATCCAGTCCATTGCAGATCGCTTCAACGAGTTTCCCTTGCCGCCCGGGATACGGCTCGTTGTTCCCTCGCGCGAGGAAGATGTGGTGGTCTGTACAGTCGCCGGAGCCGGTCGACTGGGCGTTCGTAAGCGTGAAGAGAGCTGCCGACGCGACAGCAGCACGGACGAAACCAATGTGAGAGGAAGGCATTGCGATAGTTGACGCGGTCTATTACTGAAGGATCGCTCTGCGAACCAACGATGGACAGAAGAGAAGATCACTCCCGGCCGCAAGGAGAACAGCGACAACCAGAGGCAGCCAAGCACCAGAGACTCAGAGGTGATACCTTCTATCGCATGGTTCACCCGGAGGAACTGCCCTTTTCAATGTTCAAGCCCAGAGAGGGTACCCTGCAGCCCCAGAGTACCAGTGACAGCGCCGGTGGAGTTGAAGATAAGAACATGGCCCCGGTTTGACGATCATGTGGTCAAAACACGAGCTTGGCCCCAGAGTTGTTTTCCGGTTCGGCATCATAGGCAACCGCTGACATGGTCGTAACGGACACTGATGAGAGGCGGACCTTGCCAATGGGACTTCAGAAAAAGCCCGTGAATTGATAGAACCACGGTCCGTATGTCCGGCATGCCCAGAACACTCCTGCATGCGCTGCACCCCTGAAATGGTGTTACAGTGACCTTCCAAAAGTATTCGAGCATCTGTAGACAACCACGGAGAAACCCGGACAACCTCAAGAAACCAACCAAAAGCTTCCAAGATAGGCTTGCGGCGAGCACACGCAAAACAGGTAAATACTTAATAATACATTGATCGGCAATTCGAATGGCGTATTTTTTATCGCGAACGGACGAGTATTTGTTGTTTTGTGGCTATTTAAATAGAAGGGGTTGTTGGCCGAATGTCTGGTCAATTGGGTCAGACACGGATGCTTCTGGAAGGTCACTGTAGCTCCCGCTGTGGAGAGCTACAAAAGACAGGCAATTGCTTGCTGCATTCCATGGTTCAGATCCACTTCTATTGCAACACCGGCGTCATTAGCGTTCCGGATTTTACCATACGCATTATGCACTAGTCGCATAATGCCCGATTAATAGCTGCATAGTAGCGCTTAAAAAGGTTTTTCCACATACACTAGTCAAAAAGTGGGTGTATAAAAGGGTCTTGCATCTGTTAAGGGGTGATTTTCTTAAGCCTACCTCTTTCAAACCTTTGGCCGGTCAATTGGTCCCTGGAGCCACTCCTGCTGCATGTAGAAGCCGTACGAGCTGCCGACGACGGTGAGGTGCGGCTTCTCACCGAACCGATCCGCGGTGCGGCGCAGGGCGGGCAGCAGCAGGGCCGCCAGCAGGAGGTTGCCGAAGACGTTGACGGTGACCACGGCCAGGCGGCCGTCGGCGCCGCGCGCGTCGGCGGCGGCCAGGATCCCGGCGTTGGCGACGACGCCGGGCCGGCCCGTGGCCGCCGCGATCGACGAGGCCGCGCTCGCGCCCGCCGCCACGTTCCGCACCCCCAGGACCACCTTGCGCGCGCCCGCCGCGACCAGGTGCTGCGCCGTCACCAGCCCCAGGCCTTGGTTCGCGCCCGTCACGATGAAGGTCCGGTCCGCGCAGGTGGCGGGCGTGGCGAGGAGGGGGAAGGACGGGGAGGACATAGTGGACGTTGTTTCGGGACTCAAGTTGTCTGTATCGGGGGGTATGAGACTCTGATAGGACTAGAAGTTCAAGGTTATCTAATGGAAGGCAGGTACCGTTGATGTAGGACCGGGTGATAGAGTTGCCATCGTCTGTTCTCATACGAGACTGGACGGCTTTTATATACTTTACCTCACCTACAGACCTTTGGGAAGTTAGGATATGATGGACGCCGTACGGAACGACCAGCGCTCGAAGCATTAATCAGCTCGTCGCCCGTCTCCAAGGGTCGATGACAACATCGCAAGGTGACCCTATTCGCAATCCTACCAGCCCTAGCAGCCCTAGCAGCCCTAGCAGAGCCTAAGTTGGTCAATGGGAGGGTGGCATCCCGATTGGGAATAGGGATCACCCAGTAGCGGCGTGGGAATCGTGGCTTTCTCGCGCTTATCTGCCGCAAAGACCCGCAGACAGCCAGTGAGAGGGTAGCAGCCTGAACGGATATAGTCGATCTGGAGAGGTCGGGGCTCCGCTGCGCTGCGCAAGGCCTGAGAGATTCGCCCATAAATAAAGTTACACTTTATTATTATATTTAATATATTAGATATTATTTTTATTTAATATTAAAAATAAATAAATATAGTTGAATTTATTTAAAAAGTTATATAATATTATTACTATTTAGTTTATTAAACGTTTTTAATTAATTATTTAAAAAATTATTAATTTTATATAATAAAAAATAAAGTATAAATTTAAAAACTTTATTAAAAAAATTGTAAAAATTTAAATATAAAAAATTATTAATACACGCATACAGAGGGGGGCCTTTAGATGCAGACGCTTAAATAAATAAGAGGTAGATTAAATAAGGCGATAAAAGAACAATATTAAGCTATTAGCTGTAACGCCAGGCTACAGCCTTCCCTTCTCCCTTCCTTATCTCCGAATATCACCACTTTTATTACACACCCTATTACATTTACATCAAATAGTAACATCTACTACGTTCCATTTGCAATAACCACACCAGTCACTAACTCTTTCAGACATTATCCTAGAACCGTACTATTTATTTCGCAAAGCGCGCCCAAGATCTGTCTCCTTCTAAACAGCCGTCAAAATAGTTCTTATCCGTTTCGTAAAAACCGCTATCATAACTATACTAACTAACTATTTCTAAAAGCATTTAATATTTTACTCGTTTCGTAAGGCATTATATGCTAACAAAAAGCAAGGCGCTAAATCTACTTCGTAAACGCTTTAATAAAGAAAACTATCCTAACATTATCCTTAAACAAACCGCGTCCGCTAGCACCAAAGCCACCCCCAAAGCGTTATAACCCTACAAGGACCCCTGCCATTCTCTCCACCTACAAAAAATTTTAACATTTTTAATTAATTAGTTTTTTATCTTACACACCCGCTATATAACCCCCCTAACCTTTTGCACTAACCCTATTTTTACATATCGATTATATAAACTAATACCTACCGATCCTCGTTAAGCCGCATAAACCCGAACGCAAAAAATAGCCCAATGCTAAAAAAGTTCTAAAACCTTGGCATTGCCTTTAATAAACAGTTTAAACGATTTAAAAAACTTAATACCCTCTCTTGTATTAATAACCGTACTCCTTTAATAATAAAAGTACCCCGTTAGCTGTTATTAGTTAAAATGTTAGGAAAATCTCGTTATAGATCTCGTTACTAACCCGAATAATTAAAAACCGCTAAGACCTAAAAATTATCGCCGGTTATTAACTTAAAAAGTAATAATCGCACCGCTTAATATTATTATTAAAAAATTAGTTTTTATAAGTAACGATTTAAAAAATATAAAAATCGAATATGCGAATATCGCGAGGTTATAGTTAATATAATAGCTAATTAAAAAGTAATTAAAAGTAATATTAATTACCTTTTAAACGATTTGATTAAAAACTAATAAGTTATTAAAGCTATTAACTTTAAGCTAAACTTATTAT